>PVIC010008266.1:32797-48743 GCA_004025085.1 Thryonomys swinderianus | reverse complement strand
TTTTTTTTTTTTTTTTTAAGACAGGGTCTTGCTTTGTAGTTCAGACTAGCCCTGAGATCACTATGTAGCCCAGGCAAGTCTCAAACTCATAGCAAAGGACTAGATTTCTTAAAGACAACATTTCTTTCTGTTGTTGTTACCAGGGATTGAACTCAGAACCTCGTGCTTGCCAGCCAAGCAGGACACCACTGAGCTATATTTCCGGCCCAAAGTTAACTTTTTTTTTTTTTTGAGACAGGGTCTTGCTTTGTAGTTCAGGCTGGCTCTGAGCTCACTATGTAGCCCAGGCAAGCCTCAAACTCAGCAATCCTCCTGCCTCTGCCTCCCGAGTGCTGGGATTACAGACATGAGACACCACTTCTGGCACTGTGGTATGTGGTATTGATTGCTGGTGGTTGAGTCTCCATGACCAGCATTGTATGTGGTTACTGGGGATCAAACTCAGGACCTTGAGCTTGCGAGGCAGGTGCCAGAACCACTGAGCTAACCCTCCAACCCCCAAAGTTAACATTCTTAATACTTTAGACTAAATGACTCTGTTGGGAAATACATGGAAGAGGATGGTTGATATATGAATCTAGTAGATTTCTGGCCTCTACATGTCAGATGTCAATAACAATTCATTTCTCAATTTAGAGCAACAATTAAAAATACACTCAATAATTTTTCATCTGGAGAACAATATCACCCCCAGTTGGAAATGATGGGCCTATAAGATCATGCCAAGCATAACTCTAAGAGTCATATATATATATATATTAACCTCACAACATTCTTATGAAACAAGCCTCATGACTATCAGCTTTTCATATGAGAAAAAGTGAGCCTAAATTGTCAGCATCACAACTAGGAGAAAAGAGAGTCTGAAATTTGGCTCAAGCAGTGTATCTCACAGTCAAAACACTTATCTCAAAATGCCATGCTACAAAATACCAGAGAGTATTCAAGAAGGATGGAATAAAACAAGACTATTATGAGGGCCAGGGACAGTTTCACAGAGGAACCATCACTTGGTCCAGGCTTGGTTGAATTATAATCTAATAAGCTGGAAGTATTATAAATACATTCATTATTCAGAACCAGCAAAGAAATTCTGACATAGCAACTTCACCAGGGCACTTGGACACCACTATCCTCTGTGGCACCTTGTTCTATTGTCACTCTTTGAATATCAAGATAAAGTTTCACTTTCCTACACAGATGTTCTCTTGACTTCCTAATGTGAAACCTATGACACATTCTTCCTAAAGCATTCTTTTGACAGTAACCAAAATTCAGCCTTCTCCCCCATCACCTTTTTTTAAATCATTGATATAATTTGGTTTATATTATGTCATCAAACCTCTCTTGGCCAAACACAATATAGTAGATGAAAACACTATTCACTGTAAAGGCAAATGCCATAATTTTGAGACTCATTTTGGCTTGTCTCTCCCACAGGTGCATAATCTCACAACAACACGAAGTGTTAAATAAGTGTGATTTCCTGTTCCCTCAAACTTGCCTTCTTTGTAGTACTTTTCACAATAGAAAGGTGCTACCATTTTCTCATAAAACCAGGACACGTTTGCTTTCACCATCATCAAGACGATGTACATATGCTTAAGGTTAAGAGAAAATGTTAGCAACATAAAATTCCTCATCAGGAAAATGACTGAGGTGAATTTAAAACACGTGCAGCCTGTTTTTCAGGTTTTCATCGTGAACATCATCAGGACACCAGCACTTCCAAGTGCAGACTACTCCCTCCTCTACTGATGTGCTCAAGGCATAGCCTGAAGGGTTTAACAAGAAGGCATGAGAGGAATGGTAACCTCAAAAATACAGGAACCTGAGCCCCTTCTGCATGGAACACAGGTGTTGCCCATACTCCTAAATACTACTGTGACCCGAGAGAAGCAATGATGACCCAAGAGAGCCAATGTCGTTTCTGTTGGTAAATATAATATTGGCAAGGATGCCATTACTAGTATGATTATTACCAGAAGTATATTCTGCAGCAAAATATTTCAGAGGGCTTTGGAGATAGATTTGGGTTGAATCTTACTAGCTACTTGACCTTGGACTAATTAATCGGCTAGTCTGTTTCCTAATCAGTAAAGGTGAAAAAAATTTCCTCAGATGTCATCAAGACCTCCATCACCACCTCCTCCTGCACTTGGCTTTCACTTCTAGCACAAACTCATAAAAGTAATCATCATTGAAATCCCTTTTGAAATATTCTGGGGCAAGGGACACTGTGGAATCAAAGAAGAACAAATTTTCACCCTCCTTGTCCAAAGTGGTTATCGAATATTGATAGAAGTAGAAAATGCTACAATCAGAAGTTTTCAGGTGATAAAACATTATTATAATTTATATATAGATACCCATCCCCAAAACATCATGGATTCATAGGCAGGGATTTGGGGAGGTGAATGAGTCATGGGAGACTAATCCACTGATGAAGTTATAGCTAAACGTGAGGTGGACAGGTGGAGACCGGTCAGAAGAAGTGGTCCCTGGGGACGTGGACCTGCAGGCTGTATCTCTGCCCCTCCTCTTTCCATCTCTCTATACTTCCTGCCTGCTGCGATCTGAGCACCAGTCCAGCCATCCTCCCTGTGTTAGGGCCTATCAACTACGGACTGAAAGTGCTGCCAGCTGTGAGCTGAAATAAACCTCTCTTTCTTTTGAATTGATGGTGTCCTATACTGTGTCTCAGCAATAACAAAGTAACTTAGATAAACGTAGTGAATCCTAAATTTTCTGGTGGTTAAATACAAAAGTGTCTGTTAAGCTCTGTAGAAATGTACACCAAAGAATACTATGCAACTATCTGATAATTAAAAAGAAGGCAAAATACAACAGAAGATAACCAAAAATCAAAAGGAAAATGGGGCACAAAGGAGATTTTGTATGAAAAATCATGGTACAGATTCTTCTCCAAGTTTAATTCTGTAGTTTGGAGCAGTATGCATTTCAAACTTTTCTTCCAACAACTTAGATTTACAGCTTATAGTTTATTGTGTCATCATGTACAACAAAATAAAATTATGATTTGACTTCAAGAAGGATTTCTCTGAACTAAAAAAAGGAGGAAGCAACCTGTCCCAGTGAAAAGATCAATGTTTCTCTTATTTTCAAGTGAAAATTTATTTACATTTTCCACATTCATTTGCCAACCTTTCTCTTGTTCACACTTAGATTAAATCTTTTAGCTAAATATTAAATCATGCAGTGCATAGTCATCAAGAATTGCATATGGAATTTCAACATTATAAAAAAACATGGAAACTCAGTGGAAATATTAAAGTTACTTTAATAAAAATCTGATATCTACACTATATTTCATTTTATGACTATACTGGGCAGACACTGAAAATCAAGGAGACTTGGTGTTGAACCTTATCATTGGTCCTGAATTTTCGTCTAGGAAGACCCCAAGGTCAAGTCCACTGAAACAAATGGATATCATTAACAACTTCCTGAAAACTGCACTGACCCAGTGGAAAGTGGTTTTTTTCCGGTGGAAAATGATAGCTGCCAGCCAACGGTCCTGTGTTCTCGTTCTTATGTGTGTAAAATCGATGGCTTTGGACTAACCCAGTCTCCCGTGACATATGTACACATACACATGTGCATGCACGTGCATGAGTACACTCACACACACACACACACACACACACACACCTCTAGTTTGCACTTCCAATAAAGCACTATACAGTGAATGGAAAATTCATCATCTTGAAATAGAAAGAGATGGAGTGGCATAGTCCACCTTGCCCCCTAGAAACAGAATGACTTCCATTCCGTGAGCCAAAAGCAGTGTGTTTCCTCACTGTGTGAAACCCAGGGTGGGCTGCTGCCTGGGCCCTCAGCTATGCTGACAGTGTTACCTGAGTGAATGAGATCTCCTTCCTTAAAGCCCCCAGGGAACAGCTCACAGTGAATCTGAGGTTCCTGAGGCTTTTGACCATCTAACTGTAAGTAATATAACATGTAGGTAAAGAGGGGCTGGGATTACTTGACACCCAGATCAGAGTGGCCAGAATCACGGTGCGTACTTTCCTCTCCATTTGAAGACTTTTGAAACTGCTTCAGACCTCTGAGAGTTGTGCATCTCTTGGGTAAAGAGCACAGTCCTTAGAGAGCTTTGCAGTCACAGTATGAGAAAGCAAGACTGCCTTCAAGCCACTCCATTGTACGACTCACTTCTCTAAATTCACAGAATTTCTTCAGATTCACTATCTACTGGTAGACTTATTTGGGGGAGAGGAGAGACAGATGAACACAAGAGAAGCACTTCTCATCAGTTTCAGATCATGCTGAAGAGCTAGAGGGACTTACAAGTCACTTGCCTCTGTCCCCACCTCTCTCATGATCTGTGGTTCTGCCATGTTGGAAGAACTGCTTACTGGCCCTTCCCAACCCCCTGCCACACGGTCGTGAAACCCTCAGGGTGAATCACATAGGCAAACACAATTCAAAGGCAGGATGCTGGCAGTCCATTGCCCTCTCCAAAAGGTCTGGTTTACAGATAAGCAGCAGTATTTATTTTATGCTCGAGGTATTTGTTTTAAGCTCTTTGACCTGATTTAATAATAATAATATATGCATTTCTATTTGTCACTCCTCCATTTGACATCAAAATCCAGTGGAAGTTTAGGAGTCCAGTAGTAGCACCTCCAGTAGTAAACACCTGAATTTAGAAATAAGCTTTTAAGAAGACACACACACCTCAAAAATTAAATTCCAAATGCCAGACATGGTGGCTCATGCCTGTAATCCCAGCAATTGGGAGGCAGAGACAGGAGGATTGCTGAGTTTGAGGCTTGCCTGGGCCAGCCTGAACTACAAAGTGAGACCCTGTCTCAAAAAAACAAAAAAAAATTAAATTCCAAACAATCAGCATTAAAGCTGTTCAACTGGGGTTAGAGGAGATGGGCATGAAATTTGCAGCCACATGAGGTTGTGGAAACCTACACCCAAATTAGACAGATGGTCACTGGCACTCAAGGGCCACTCCAGCCTCACCCACAGGGGGACACTGAGAACCAGCCCCAGTGCATATGTCCAAAATGCGAAGGGCACTGCACTGCTCCATGGTGCTCAGATCTGTCTACAACACATCAGTCAAAGGGAGATGGTACCTTCTCCCATGTGTAGGTGGTGGGAGGGGACCAGGCATGCTGCTTGTGCACAACCCCCACTAAAGTCTACCCCACCCAGGGAGATTAACATGTGCCCTGCCTCTGCTGACCCAAGCAGCTGAGCCAAGGTCTTCAACAAGATACATGAAGAAGCACTAATTCTAAAGGAGACTATTACCTCCAGACGGAAGCAGGGAATAGCAGGGCTGGTAAAGAGAAAGTGGGAGTGGAGGATTTAATCACCAATTCTCGTGATTTAGAGTCATAAATTAGGACCTCATAGGAGAAGGGTGAGTGTCTCCATAGCAGAAAAGTAGAAACCAACTTTCTATGTGACTTCACAGTAAAGAAAGGATCTCACTCCTTTCTGGGGCATGAAGAAGCTTGGGCACAATTTCAAGACCCATAAGGGCCCCTATCTGTGTGTTATACAAGGGTGTTGTTGTTCCCTTTGAGTAGGCCCAGGCACGCTTCTCTAAATGTGCAGGTTACTGGTGGATGAGGAGTGGAAGTATCCATGTTGAGGACTTACTCTAAAGAAAGGAATGACCACGAAGAGGCATTTCTTTCAAGTCTCTTTTGCTCCATCTTAAAAATTCACAAGGTTTCAACATTATCACACAATATTTACAGTTTTCCTTTGATATAAAAATGAAATTTAAATTACCTACCATTAAGAAAATGTATGTTTTCTCGGAAGATGCAGTAGGTTTGCCATTGGTCATGAGTACATGAGCGGTTGCTTAGTAACCCCAAACCTCATCCCACTGTAGACAATCTCTGATTGGAGAGGCAGCACCAATATGCAATATGGCACTTATCCATTCACCCAACAAACTTTCACTGAGTAACAGTGATTTCATGGCATCTATATCTAAGACATATCCCAAATCTCAAAGGTTATGACTTCTAACAGAGGAGTTTACAACTGTCATTTCTGGGTCAGGAATTTAGCTCAATGGTGCCCTTGCTACCTGGACAGGGCCAGCCCCTGAGTTTGATCCCCAATATAAGAAAAAAAATTCAGTTGTCATTTAATGAGAAAACGAATGTCAAGGACCTATTGGAGTTATTTGTTCTTGGTAGACATGTTTAAAATATGCTCTATATTATAACAATTTTTAATTGACTATAAGCTCCATAAAATGCATTGGAAAGAAACACAGAGTATTTCTTTTGTCTAAAGCTGAAGGAGAATGAAAGCCTTGGAATAAAACAGAACTATGCTAAAATATAACTCATCAGGTCTCAGAGATACCTTCTCAAGACTGAAGATCTTTTTTTTTTTTTTTTGGAGACAGGGTCTCGCTTTGTACTTCAGGTTGGCCCTGAGCTCACTATGTAGCCCAGGCAAGCCTCGAATTTAGCAATCCTCCTGTCTCTGCCTCCCGAGTGCTGGGATGACAGGCGTGAGCCACCACGCCCGGCACTGTGGTATATGGTATTGATTGCTGGTGGGCATGAGTCTCCACGCCCAGCATTGTATGTGGTTACTGGGGATCAAACTCAGGACCTTGCGCTTGCAAGGCAGGTGCCGGAACCACTGAGCTAACCCTCCAGCCCCTGAAGATCTTTTGATTAAAACAATTTCCATGGCTTCATCTGGAATACTACTACTGATATGAGTAACGGCTTTGTATGTGGTTATATGTGGCTCTACTCACAAACTTCTTGATTTATTAAATACCCCAGAAAGACTATAAGCTCCTTAACAAGCAGTTGATGTAACTCAATGCAGCTGGCAAAATACAACGCAAATTGTACAGATAGATTTCTTTTCTAGTAGCTGTGTTTTATTTTACTTTTTTTTTTTTCAGTACCAGGGATTGAACTTGGGCCCTTGTGCTTCCAAAGTAGGTGTAGTACCACTTGAGCTAAATCCCTGGCCCTATTTTACTTTATTTTCTTGTATTATTTTCTGGTACTGGGAATTGAGCTCAGGACCTTGTATTTACCAGGCACGTGCTATGAGTTACATTTCCAGCCCTAAACAAAATGAGAATTTTTAAATGTCCAAAATATTGCCATTTTGATGTGAAATAATATATAAATGAGATATTTTACATATTGTACAAAGCCTTCAAAATTCAATATGTGCTTTTATCCACACCATAATATTTCAGTTCAAACTCCATCCAAACATTGCATGTGTCCCGCAGCTCTGTGCATTGGTGCCTCTTAGGGTTTAGATTAAGGATGTCACCACAAAACCTCATGTGATCAGAGCGGACTCTGAAGGTGAGTGGACCATGGGGGCTCCAGTATCATCAGGAAATTGATCCACTGATAAGCTCAAACCTGAATGTGCTGGCAAGAGGTGGGGCTGATTTGCAGCTGGTCCACTGGGGACATGACCTGGCAGGGTGTCCTACAGTCCTTGGGACCCCTCCGCCTTCTCCCTTTCTGTCTACTTCTTGCCCCCAAAGGTTGAACAGCTGCCACTCTCTACCCTCCTACCATGACCTCTCTGCCTTGTCTGCCAGCTCTGAAACTGTGAGGCAACATAACTTCTCTTTCAGTTGTAGGTTTGAGTGGCTTCCACAGTGGAGATTTCTGGTGAGGATAGGCCCTAAAACACCAGTTGAAAATTCAAGAACATCACCAAAAAGGATTATATCAGCAGAACTTTAAAAGTCTTTATATTAATTTTGTACATTGTTAATAACAAGATCATGAAATGGAATTGTTTCTAAATGTACTGTTCACTTCAAGTAGCATAAATTAAAGAATGCAAACTTTGGGATGACAGAAGTAGTTAGGAATGTTAAAAAGAATAGGTTTGTAGTAGATTTTTGTCCTTATCTGAAATGCTTTTACAATGCTAGGACTTATATTCTCATTTTTGTAGCAGAGTGGGGCTATTGTCTGTCTCTTCCATCACCAGGCTCTTGAGCATGCTGTTCAAGCGTCACACTCAGTGTCTCACACACATACACAGAGCACACACCACACAAACTTGTACAGAAAATGTTGTGATGCATACTAAATATGTATATAAAAGCAATGCTTTCTCAGAGGGAGGGATTAAAATATCCTTCCATGAATAAAAATGTTTTTTATTAGCTTCAAGTTCCCTTCATTCAGGATCGTGGTGGTTAGAAGCTACAGGAGGCTCTTTCAAATGAAAAACTACTGTAATACTTTATCCCATTGCTTTCTTATTTGTTCCCTATACCAAGCCAGCTTTCCAAAATCCCATAAAAACATCATAACTTATTTAAAAAGAGTCATTTAACTCTTGAAAGGATTTAATTATTTCTCAACATATTAATTATTGTTAGATACGTGAAAAAACAGTGGACAAATAGGCCTGCTTTTAGAAATAAAATACTCATGAAGGAAGTTAATCCTTTTCTGGCAATTTTTAACATATTACTTATTTAATCATATTACTAACACTGTCACTATAAAAAAATCCCCCAAAATACAAGAGCTATGTATTGTCTGACACCCAGCAAGCAAGTGAATAAATCCATACAACATAAAGAATGGGATTATAGCTGAGCTGACAATAACACCAGAACGTCATATAATAATGGGATGCTTACATATTCTTTTAGAAATATGTCTGGCAATATAAAGGCATGCAACATGATAGCACTATACAAATTATTTAGTATACCCCAGGTCCTGAACCACAGATAATGAGGATACAGGCAGGATACGTGCAGGTATTTCAGTTCCGTTGAATAAGTAAGTTCCAGGAATCCATTATATAGCATGGTGATGTGAAATTTGATGAGAGAAATTATTTAATATTCTCATTGCACATGCACACACACTCACACAAATGGTAACTATCTCTGGTGAATGATTATTAGCTAACTCATGGTCAGATTTCACAATAGATCTGTAAACAAAACATGTCATGGTAAACCTTTATATATAACCTCTGCTTATGAATTATGTTTTAATAATACTGAAGAAAGTAACTATTCTTGGGTCTTTCATTCCCATAATACCCCCATCATTCAGTTACCTGACAGAGTTTGTGATCTCTAGGAATTGGGCCCCAAAAGGATTCTCAGATGCCTCCATCCTGGCGACTTTCCCAGCATCTTCTGTGGACCATCTGTTTCACTTCACATCTTCTACATTCTACTTTTATTTGCCAGGATTTCTCTACTCCCTTGTTCACACTTTGATTATGCTATCCAGTGCATGAATTCAATAATAGCCTTCCCTCTACCTTGTCTTTAATGGATCTGGAATTGGAAGTTTGGAATTTAAGTTCATTTCTGCTCTTTTAATCTGCACCCTGCGGTTTGCAGTAGCTCCCAGAAGTTAGCAGCCTCCTCGCCTGTAGATACAGAGAAAGTTTTCCTATTTTCTGTTATGTTTGATGGTGCATCATAGAGTGTATGCTAAGTCTGCTACACTAATGAATACAAGAGGAAATGGGTATTTATTCATTTATAGACCATCCATCATTTTGTGTTAGTCATCATCATGCCTTTGTGGCCCCAGTTTTCTGTCTCAATCTTTAATAAATTGTTTTATCTTTAGTAACCAATGAAAATGACATTGAGCCCTCAAGACTGGTGTAATATTTCCACTCCCTACAGCCAAGAATAAAATCACTTCTCTCTACAGCTCTTGTGCATTATGGAGTAGTTATGTGTACAGGCATCCATCCTCCTCTGATCAGCATAAGCCAGGTACCGTGATCGTGGGGCCAGCTCATGAGCTTATTCTTGCCTCACAAATCCTAGCTTCCCCTTGAAATGTAGATTGCTAATTTCCTATGCGTCTTTGAGCAGATACTCTAGTCTTTCAGGTTGAAATCCTACAGAGAGATGATATCCAGATCAGAAGATAGAAAGTGTGCGCCAATAAAAGGCAGCCAAAATTATGACCCCATCCCTTCCCTGAGTGGTGGACCTTCGCCCATTCATCCTCCTGACGGCTTTTCTCACCTCCCACATCCAACGGACTAACAAGTCTCCTCTTTGCTCCCAGCAAGTACTCTGAATTGGCCCTTTCTCAGCACCCCTCTCAGTACCACCACTGCATTGCATGTGGACCCCATGGGATATTCTGCATCTTTGCTGGAGATTGTTTATTATTGTTTTAATTTATGAATCAAACCATATCAGTCTCTTCCTTAAAACTCTCATAAAAATCTTCAGTCACATTGTAAAGAAATTGAAACTCCACTGCTATGAATGTGGTCCCGCGTAGTCGCTGGCAGCTGGTGTCTGGCTGCCCCTCACCACCCTTCGCCCTCTCTGCCTGCTCTCAGCGCTGCTGTCCATATAGGTCACAGCTGCGGCTCTGCCTCAGGGCCGTTGTGCCCCTGCACTCTCTGCCTGCTCCTTCTCATTCTCTGCTTGGTTTCGGCCCTTCGTTCCACGAAGCGGTCTTGAAGATTTCTGCTGAGGAGAGAACCTCCTTTCTTAGAGGAGCAAAGGACACCCCACCTCCCACTCGTCTTTATCTCTTTACTCCCCTTGATTATTGTTTTTCATGATATTTCCCTCCAAGTGCAATTGTACCATTTGTTCATTTGCTTGTTTATTGCTTATTCAATATTCTAAATAAACAAGTTCCATGAGAATGAAGACTGTATCTTTTGAACAATGTTAACACTAAATAGGCTCAGAGTGAGAGCCTAGTAAATATCTGCTGAGTAAAGCTCTGATAGTCAGTGTGTGCCAATGACACCCACAAGGCTGTCGGATGGCACCTCCAGTACTTGCCAGGCACATCCTCCTAACGCGTGCTCTTCTCCACTGGGAGGGTCAGAAACATGGAGGCTTAATCGTGAGCATCCTGCAGTTTGTGGAATGGATTCAATGATAATTAATATTTAATTAATGGAACAAATCGCTCCTACTCATTCAAATCCCAGCAACCCAATAAGAGAATTGAAAAAGTTATTATTTTTTCCCCTTTTGTCACAGTGGAAAAATACTGAGAAAGGACAAATTTTCAACTCGTGGCCATATGAAAACTGAAAGATGGAAAAGGAAATGCCAGATGAGGCCAGAGACATAGGCTGCAGCCAGATGGAGAAGTACTCTGAGTACCACGCTCGGAAATTTGGAATTTATGCAGTTTTATGTTGCAAAACAGTTGCAGAACTGACCAGTGTAATAATCACATTTAATTTCTTAGGTCACATAACCTCTCTGAGCTTGATCTTTGCATTTGTGACACCAAAACAATGCAGCCAATGGAATAATTGTTAAATATCCCATTTGTTCTGTAGTCTGAAGAGAGCCGAGAGCCAAGTACTTCCTCCATTAATTTACACAGACGCTGCAGTGGTTTCTATCTGTGCAAGTTGTAAAAACCAAATCACTTCCAGAATACCCTCTTTCAGTAACATCAACTAATCACTTATCTATTCATACTCCCTCTATACATCCTTAAATTCCTTTAGTTCATAATTCATATGTATTAAACACAGACCATGAACCGGAAACTACAGTAGAATTCAATATATTAAGCTTCAGAATGAGTTCTCATAAGTACCTGTAAGTGTGTATATTTGTGTGTATCTGTGTGTGTATTTCAGAGAACTAGAAATCTTTCTTTCATAATTACAGCCATTACTCTTATGGTATGTTATAGCTACTTTTTTTTTAAGTGCTAGATTTATTTCTCTTACAAATGTTCATAGAATGTTTGCTCTGCCCTAAGCATGAGCTATACAACCTAAGCAAAAGCTCATGACCCTAGGAGCTGGTTTCCCTGCATAGTGTGGATGACAGTGTAGGAAGTACAAGGTGAATCTCAACAGGCAGATCGCAGCCATCACAACACCCTCAGGGAGTGCACTTCTTGTTATCAGCCACACTTGCAGGTAAGAAAACTAGAGCCTCTGGTTTACCAGAAAGCCAGACATGTTAATGGGAGCAGCAAAATATACATATGATGTACTAGTGACACAATCTATTCTGCTGTCTTATTTTCTCTTCCCCTCTCTTCCATTAGCTTCCTACACACTTCAACTCCAAAGTCATCAGGTGCAACAGAACAAGCTCAGTGCCTGCACCCACATGGGAAAAAATCACTGTGGCTCAAAACAGGCTTGAGCAGCAATGACTTGTCTGGACTTCACGGTGTCTGAGGCTCAACAGAGAAGGATCACAGAGTGGAGGCTGTGGGAGGCTGCGTGCCTGAGCTTTCCAAGCAGACAGGGAGGAAAGCTGATCACCTTCTGTGACCTGACTGAAAAATACAGAGATTCTCTCCATAGCCGCAGGCCTCCCTGTGTTGAGGGAAGAAAATGCACATCCCACCCTTTGTGGGAAGAGAGCCCATGACGTGTTAGAAGAGCACACATTGTATGAAGATCTTTATGAAGTTAACTTGGTGAACACAAGCTCCCCCAGACACCATGAGCAGAATGCACTCACGTGTGAGATGCTGTGTCTGAGGAAGTATAGGTGAGGTGGGTCACGGAGTGATCACCAGACAATTTCCATTGTGGACAGGGGAAGAAATAACTGTCCCTTGATCATCATATCAAGCGCATGAAATTCCAGGAAAGACTAGGGAATTTTTACTGCAGAAAATCGGTGAAGGAGACAGGGCAGCTAACAGCAACACATGATTCTGAATTCGACCCATGCACTATGAAGGGCAGCACAGGAACATTTGGAAAACCTCAGTGGAGTGTGCGGATTACACAGCCATGATGCACCAGGATTGTTGTCCTTATTTTGATGATAATGTAACAGTTATGTAGAAGAACAACCTTGTTCAGAAGTGAGTATTCACAAAAGATGTGACAATGGGTCAGTGACACCTGAGGAGTTCTTTGTTCCATATTTGCAATTTTCAGAAAGTTTGGGATGAGATAATGTGAAAAAATCATATATTTTTTTCCTTTTGCAAATACTCAAAAGAAGAGCTAGATATTCAAGGCCATGGACATCAATACCAGGGAGAAAATTAAGTCCATCTCTCTTATAACCAACTGTAAATGTCTAATAATGTCTATTTTCAGGAAAAAGAAACATTTAAATAAAAACTTTAATGAGCACATTTTAAATTAAATTCTGTTTTTCACTTGGAAGAGAACTTGTCACGGCCCTGTGCTCCTAAAAAACGGAAACAAAACCTGCTTTCTAGATAATTGTCACATTGTATTGAGTAAGGCCCAGCAGGTGGTGCAGAATAATCAATTCAGACAGTGTCCTCCTGGATCCTCACTGGCACTCTGGGCTCAGTCATCTCCCCGGAATTTCCGCTACTCAGGATTATCCTTGGAGTTCTTTGATTCTGGAAACCCACCTGGTTACTAGAGAAAAACTTTGTTCTTAATTGTTCACTGAATTATTTGTGCATCTTAAGCCAAAAGTTCTACTAGCTAACCTTTAAAAAATACAAAGATTGGAAGACTGTGAGAATAGTAACCAAATGATATTTAAAGCCTTCGCTCTAATAGTCTCATTGTTATCTATTTATTCTCAGCTCTTATGCGCATTAAACGTCTTGGAGGGTCATATCCAGAATACATTTTGTTCTTATTTTTTCACTTAATAAGGCTCATAGAGCAGTTGTCTATTTGTCATTTTTAGTACCTCTTGGCCCACAGAAGGCTGGTTTTCCTAGATTTCTCTCCCAACATCAAATTCACTGTTAATTCACCTTGGCCTCCCCAGAGGAGGCTCCCTTTCCTGCCAGTGAATATTTTCCTCAGCGGACATCAGCTATATATCACCAGTTCTCTGCTGCCTAAGCAGGCACCCCTTAACTGCAAGGAGATATGCAAATTAAAAATTATTTCAAATTACTATTGTTTTATTTTATTAGATCTATAGATCTACACATAATTATGAGTCTAAATTGAATTAAATTAGAATTTTACTTTCTGAACCACACATGCTGTGTTTCTACTTCTCAATAGCTGAGTATGACCAGCGCCTACTATTTTTGATGGGGTACATTAAGAATATGCCCAACTTATTTTTTTAATTGAGTTTATTGGTACATCTTTGGAACACATTGTGATAACATTCATCTTTGAAAATTTGTACCTATACATTTTATATCTTGATTCTTACTTTTTTCCATTCCCCTGCCTCCCACCAGCCCCTCCACCTCATCTTTGTTTCCCTTTTCTCTTTTCCCCTTCAATATTTTCTTTCTCTTCTTTGCTTTCCATTTTTTCAACATTTTTTACTCAATAACAGAATAACTATATTTGTGAAGTACATCATGATGCTTTGATGTATATACATTACAGAATGAATAAGCTAAACTAATTAGCAGGAAGGTATACCATCATAGATATCTGTTAAGTCTGTGTGTTTATATTTGTGGTACCATTTTGATATTTCTTTTTTTAATTTTCTGGCTGATTCCTCCATTTGTGAAAATGGTGTATTTCAACCCCTTACCAAGATTGTGTTTATGTTTATTTGATTTTTCATGTCTTATTGTGTTTGTTTTATAAAGTCAAGGGGGCCAGTATTCAATGTACATGCATTTAACGTTGTCTTTTCTTGTTGGATTGTTCCCTTCACTGACACACAGTGCTCTTCCTGCTTCTCCTCAGTTTCTGTTGAGCCCACTCTGAAACCAGAATAGTGTCTGCCTTCCTTCAGAATCCTGTTGCTTGAAATACTATTTTCTAACTTTGATTTTTAGTTTTTAAATTTCTTTCTGGATTAAATATATCTCTTATTGGCAGCATATCATAAAGTTTTATGTTTTAACCCAGCCTATGAGTCTGTCTTTTAATTGAGAAATTGAAGTCATTTGCATTGAGAGTTGTTAATGAAAAGTACTGACTTATTCCTGTCATTACATTATTTTTCTCTTGTTGATTTCTTTAGATTTTCCTTTTTTTTTAACTAATCATCCTGCTTGAAGTATTAAATTCATTAGACATTTTGGCAATGTTGGCTTCAATATCTCTATGTAGGGTGTCTATGAGAATCTTTTTTTTTTGAGACCGGGTCTCACTTCTGTAGTTCAGGCTGCCCCTGAGATTACTAGGTAGCACAGGCAAGGCCCAAACTCAGAGCTATCCCCCTACCTCTGCCTCCAGAGTGCTGCGAGTACAGGCATGAGCCACTGTACCCAGCATTGTGGCATGTGGTACCAGGGATCAAACTTGGAACCTTGCACTTGCCAGAGAGACGCTGGAACCAATGAGCTAAATCCCCAGCCTGATGGACAGTTTGATGGACATGAATTTCTTGAGATGCTCCTTGCCATGAATGTACTTATTTCTCCATTAATTTTGAAAGATCACTTTAGAGTGTTTATTTATCTGTACAGCTGGGGATGCAAAGGATAGGGATAAAAAGGAAGAGGAAAAGAAAGCCAGTAAATCAGTTAAAAGGAGACAGAGAGTCTAGAAATATCAACATGTAAAAAAATAAACAGGAAGTCAGACTCTTTGGGCTTCTTCTTTAGCTTGATAAAGGGGCTGTTCTTCAGGAGCACCGAGGGCTCACGGGACCTGACGGAGGGATTCCAAGGGAGGAGACGAAACTAGAGATTGAGGGAAACTGTATGACTGTCAGAACCTGTTACCCGTGGGCTGTGAGTTTATGTTTGCATCCTCTGCCTCCACTTTTAGTAAAGCTTACCCTCCCATGCCTTTGCAAGATGCTAGTAAAATTAAAACAGTGTTTACTTCTTATATTCTTTTGCATATACATGGATATATACCAGATGAAAGGTGTTACAAAGACGGAGAAGATAGAGGGATAAAAGAGAGAGAAGAAATGAGATCTGAGGATAAAAAGAAATAAATTTTAAAAAGAATCAAATAGGAATGCCGGGCGTGGTGGCTCATGCCTGTCATCCCAGCACTCGGGAGGCAGAGACAGGAGGATTGCTGAGTTGGC
>PVIC010008266.1:0-32697 GCA_004025085.1 Thryonomys swinderianus | reverse complement strand
AAATGCAGGTCTCTGGGCAGGTTTCTCCTCCTCTACGGTTTGTATAATCCTGCCTGTGAGCAAGGAGGCTGGCCGGTGCGTCCCGCTGTCTGCCTCGGCAGCTCCCCTGTTTGGGACCAGCCACTTCCTGGTTGGTTGTCCAGCAGCTTCTTCTGTAAACTTCTCCCTCTCAGTCTTTTCCTTACGGGGCAAATCCCACAATCATCTCTATGTTTTCCCCGCAGAGCTGTTTGCCTAGCACAGAGGCAACAGCCCTCTGAATCAAGCTCCCTGCCCTGTCCCTCTCCTCGTGGCCTGAGCAGTGTGTTGGCAGTGCATGTTGTTTGTGGGAGGCAGAAATAAACATACTCCTGGGCAGAGGAAGCCTTCGGGCCCTTCAGCGACCTGCAGCTCCTCTGCATTCCTACCGCAAGGAGCTGCTGTTCAGAAGTTCCAGAGTGGGTGCTAGTGTTGTTCCATGCACCGAAGTCCCAGAAACCCTACTACTTAAAAACATAATTTACAATGTATGAACTTGTTCAAAATCCATACATTAAATGAAGAAACGTTCAATCAAAAATACCTTCTAAGTTGTAGTAAAAATAAAATAGTTCATAACACAGGAAAATAAACTCAGGAAAATAAGATATGATTGCTGAGATTGCTAAATAAAATTATAATTATGGTAATACTAAAAAGTCAGTAATTTAGATAATTTAGATGAAATAATTTCTAGAAAGATATAATTAGCTAAGTCTATTCAAAAGGGAACAGAAAGTTCTAAGGACCATTATGAAGACTAGATTAGATTGGTAATTTTACAAACTTTCCATTGAAGAAAATCCCAGTCCCATTTGAAATAATTTCATTTCTATCAAGTTTATGAAGAATATAAATTAATTATTCACATATTCTTCCCCAAATGAAGACAGATACTCCTCCACTTACCCATGTGATATTGGTATGACCCTGATCCTAACAGAGAACAATTTCACAAGACTACTGAAGAGCAATATTCTTCATAAGCATAGACATAAAACTCTTGAAACCTTTAGGCAACAATTCAGCAATGTACCAAAGTGCTATACCATAACTACACTGGATTAATCTAATAAGATAACTTTTATTTAACACTTAGAACCCATGTTTATAGTAGCACAATTCATAATAGCTAAATTTTGGAAGTGATCTATATGCCCATCAACAGAAGAATGTATAAAGAAAGTGTGGTAGACACAAAATGCTACAACTATATTATAATATTGAATAGACAGCATACACTAGAATATGTCAAAGTGTACATTTTAAACATGTAACTGGTCTCTGGTACGATTTATATTTCAATGAAACAAAAAAGTAGCAGTTGTTACATAAAATTGATCATTATCTTAATGTAAAATAGCAGAGTGGCAGTCCATCCCCATATTAACAACAGATTTATAAAGTTTATCACTAAGACATTTTTTATTTAACCAGATACAACAGAGAGCCCAACTTGGAACACCTCATACATTCCTTCTTCTCTCAAGAGGAACCACCACTTCCTTCATGAGGTTTTTAATGTCCTTCTTCTACACAGTTAACTGTCTTCTCCTGTTGCCTCCGGGTGGCCTTCAGTAGACTCAGAGCACTTAATGGAGCTGCATACATCCTCCGCTAGATGGAAATTGGTCACACAGTTCATTTTATTCCACTTGTGTAAACCAGACCTATAGCAGTTGACCAGAAAATGGCTGATCAAAAACAGACATTTACAATCCATGGTTAAAAATGTGTGCCCAGTCAACTGCTACTAGAAAGCAGATGTGTTTTTCTTGATCTACACAGATGAGGAATAAAATAATCTACCTGCCAATATTTTAATATCAGGTATTTCCACATAAAAATTTGGATTTCTAGACTTAAAAAGTTTGAAGAAAAGTAGATCTCTATTTCCATATAGATTGTCACCTGCTTTGCCCCAACTTCCACCACCACATTTAGACACAGAAATTTCTGCCTATTTGCATTTGCTGTCTGGCCTGTGAGTGTGTACAGTGAGCTGACTGCTTCTCAGGTATTAGGCAGTGTTCAACACAGAAACAATGCTGTCTTCATCTTAGTGAAATTCCATTGGGGCAACGCTGTCACTGGACAGCAGCCAGCATCTGCAGATGACCCGTGAGTGGCATAAACGGATAAGTCATGGAGCTCCCCTACCTGATATTATTCACCCAATATCAAGGCAGCGAGGTGTGCCTCATGCCAACAACCTTCTGAGTCACTCTTTAGAAAGTCTGCGGTTACCAAATAATTCATTTAATCATTTATCTCATTTCTTTTCACATAAGTAAAATTCCCCTAACATGTTTATTTGGTTGGTTTTCTTCTTTTCATAATACTCTCGGTTCTGCTGGGAAGTCCAACAAATTTTCCTACGAGGCCATTCACAAATCTTTTCCCTCAAGCTGACTCACTTTCTCCCAGCCCATGCACCTGTTACTCACCCACCTTGCCTGCAGAAAGGTCAGAGAGTTGACCTTTCAACTGTACAGAGGTGGCTTCCAACTAGCATCAACAGTCTGGACGTGCTCCCCATAGGCCTGAGGAGCACTTCCAAGCTTCTGTTTGTAATATCCATAGGAGATCCAACAGCACTGCTAACCTGAGGCATGCCTGTCATCCCTTGTAATCTTTCCTGGCTCAGTATAAATAATTGTGATGCCATTCTTCTCAGGCAAAACTGGAACCTCTCAGGACTCCTGCATTATCTTTGATTCTCTACTTCTTGCCCATCAGTAAATCCTCTGGCTACTCCTTCAAAATATTTCAGGCTCTCACTATATCTCTTACCTCCACTCCAACTCCAGTTCCAAGACAGCTTTTACTGGACCAGCCGCTGCATTTGTCTTCCTATTTCTGCCCCTGCTCTAAACTTCCTGTCTAGGTATTCTTCAAAAGCTTAATGATTCTTTTGAAATATACATTGAATCTTTTTCTTTGTGCACTATATTCTCATTTCTCTCAAACTTCACATCAGCAAACATACAGTGACCTCAAAGACATGCATGACTCAATCTTCTGTTCTTTCTCTAACTTTATGATGTCCACTTTTCACTCCAGTGACCCCAGGAGTTCTCTCAAAACCATCGAAGGCTCTTTTCTCAGTTACCTCCATGGCCACTACCTTTACTCCCTCTTGACTCCGATTTCATTTCTGCTCCCAGGGATACCCTCTCAAAAATTATCCTCCGAATACATATCATCTTCACTTAGCATATTTCTTGGTTTAAGAGCCATCATGCCTTTGCATGTTCTACCATTCTGAAGTCTGATATGCCATAAAATACAAATATTTTCATTTCTATATGTTCTATCCTAATTCTATCACTACAATATATACCTCAAGGTAATAAACATATGAAAAAAATATACTTTTGGGGTTTACTCTTGTAATGGTTTCAGTCCATAATCAGTTGTTTCAATGCTTTTGGGCCTGTGGGGGATAGCACGTTATGGTGCCAGCCCCTGACAGGGCAAAACCACTTACATCATACCAGGAAGTAAAAGGAATAAGAGGAAAGGGTCAGGGCCAAACAATCTCCTTCAAGATCACTCCCCAACTGATCTGAAGAATTTCCTCTGGGTCTCAACTCAGGAAGATTCATACTTCCCAACACAGCTCCCAAACTGGAGACCAAACTCTCAATGCATGGGCCAGGGGGTGGGATGGGGGTAAATCAGATCCAAATGATAGCATTCTGCCTCAGGCCTCCGCAGATTCCTGTCCGTCTCATGATGCAAAATGCATCCAGTCCATCCCAAATCCACAAGTCGAAACTGTTTCAACATCATTGCTCAAAACTCCAAGCACAGCATGCCCTGAGGACTCAGTCAAACCCAGCCCCTAGAGAACTAAAAAAGAAAACCCACACGTGTCCAAGATCGAACGATGGGACAAAAGCCGGATAAACATTTCTGTTACAAAAAGAAGAGCAGATGAATGGTAAGGAAATGAACCAATCCAAGACGAAAACCCTACAGAGCAAAGCCGGATCCTAAAAGTCCGAGTTTGCCTTTTGCAGTGCACTGTGGGTGGCACCACATGGGTGTGCAGGCCGGGACAGCCCTAGCCATGCAGCTTTGCTGGCTGAGGTTCACAAGGTCCCCCTCTTGCTAACCATCTCCTGCATCAGTAAACCTTCTGCTACCATAAAAACATGAGACGATCGATTTATAGAGAGAGAAGGTTTATTTTGGCTCATGTTTTGGGCAGTTCCAGTTCATAATAATCATTGTGCTATTTTGCTTCTGGTCTACAGTGAAGAAGTGGAGAGTGTAGGGCTGGGAAAAAAGAAATAAACACCACTCACCTCGTGGTCAGGAAGCGAAAGAGAGCGAGACTCAAAGACTGGGGTTCTGTAAGGCCACACCCCCGCTGACCTCCTGCTAGGGGCGCTTTTCAATGTTCCGCCATATCCCAGGGGCTCCAAGCCGAGAACTCAGCTTTTATTAGATGAACTTTTGGGAAACTTTTCAGATCCACACTCTGCTCCATATGTCCTGTCAATACCCTAAATGTTTCAGATTCTAGAGCATTTCAAGCCTCAAATTTTAAAAGGAGATATAAACAGAATAAACATTTACAGGTATGCTTTCATTTAATTGATTACACATGACTATTTCATATATTTTATTCACTTGTATAATCATATAATGTACTTTTTGGCTTTTATTAGCACATATTTTCAGTACCTAATTACCACATTCATTGTAGGGATTTGGCAAACACACGTAACATAATTCACTTATTTTCTTTCCCCTCCCACCCACCCTCATTTTATTTTTCCAGCATCAGATTAATTTATCTTATAAGAACTTACAATGTTCAGTATCATACACACAAATTAAAAAACAGACTAATAACCAAAATACATATACATGTATGTAATTCATTGGACAATTGTACTAAGCCAGGTATACTTTTAACTAATTGTCCAATCAGACACATGTTTAAATATCTCATGGTTTCTCATATATGAAAATTTGTAAATTTAATTTGTAAAAGAAAGTATGAAATAAAAGACAGATAACAGGAAAAAGAGAGTAGAAACCTGAACTGTATATTTTACTCATTGTGCTAATTCTCTTCTCACTCCCCAGAAAGGATAAGATTCAAAACAGAAGGAATTTCTGTCGATGGGAATTTTTTGGTTTAGTTTTATTCTTTAATTTTGAATCACAGTCCACTAAGTCCGTCAACTACCCAGACTGGGCTCGACCTTTTGACCCTTCTGCCCTATTATCCTGGAGGGCTGGGATTCCTGGTAGGTACCACCATGCCCATGAATCTGGATAGCTGAGGAAAGATCCTGGCACCCAGAAGGCTCTCTGAAACTTACTTAGCTCTGGTCACACCCAGTGGCCAGAATGCCCAGCCATAACTCCATGTCCCACGCTGTGCCGGAACATCCTGGTTGGGTTCTACATGGTTCCTTCTAGCAGCACACACGTTTCTACCTCCCCTTTTCAATTATCCTCAGGAGCCTCAAGAAATAGGCTGCCACTTTGTGTTGTTCCCCACCTTGTCTATTTTCCAATCAGAGGAAAGGAGGTGCTGGTAACCCATGCCCAAAGACAGCTTTTCCTTCCTCTAAAATGAGCAAAATACATTTTCCCCTTAAAATAAAGGCACATTAGTTTCTTATCAGAGATCTGGCAGCTCCCCAACTGCTCTGACAAAAGGATCTCTCTGGAATGCTCCCTCCCAAGTCAGGACTTCCTCAAGCTTGAAACTGGTCTGTCCAGTTTCCAGCTTAGTAATAATCAACTTGCCTAGAGCACACTGAACTTGAAATTCACCTGTGAGGCTGAGGACAGACATGGAGAGGCCAAATAGTCCCAGAACTATAAACAGTTCCCATGCAAAAACATGAAAAGAAGAGAAAGATTATATTCTTAGGACACGTTTCTCATATTCCAGTAATTTCAAGTTCCAAGAGGCACAGACCTCTCTTCCCAGGGTGCCCAACAGAGATCCATACAGGGCCTTGCACATGGCAGGCCTTTCAGGCATTCTGGATGAGAAATAAGTGTGGTTTGTGTGTTCAAAATAAGTGCAGATTAGGGCTGGAGATTTAGCTCAATAGTTCCGGCGCCTGCCTCGCAAGTGCAAGGTCCTGAGTTCAATCCCCGGAAACCACATACAATGCTGGGCGTGGAGACACGCCCACCAACAATCAACACCGCATACCACAATGCCGGACGTGGTGGCTCACGCCTGTCATCCCAGCACTCGGGAGGCAGAGGCAGAAGGATTGCTGAGTTTGAGGCTTGCCTGGACTACATAGTGAGCTCACGACCAGCCTGAACTACAAAGCGAGACCCTGTCTCAAATAAATAAATAAATAAATAAATAAATGAATGAATGAATGAATGAATGAATGAATGAATGAATGAATAAGTGCGGATTGTGTGTTCAGTTCTACAAATTCCTGATCTAATTCATCTGTGTATGAGTTTTACAGATGAGCGTTATCCTTCCATACTCTCCAGATAAGAAAGCAAAAGTTCCTAGCGGTAGAACAAGGGGCCCACTCCTGTAAAGGGAGCAAGAAGTAGAGCTGAAAATAGGACCACGTGTTTCTGGAATCAATTCAGTCACTTTTCCCATGACCCTCAGCACCTGGGGAGCTGGAAAGAGGTGCTGCCCAACGCCCAAGAAAGTCTCTGCTTGGAAGCTGCTGGCATGGAGGGATGTCCCCAAAAATAGGATCCTAAAAAAATGTTGATCTCTGGAACTTGCCGGACGAAGGACAGGTTACTGAAAATTCCATTTACATAAGAGCTTTAGCCAGAAAAGCTAAGCTCAGATCACAATAGGAGGAAAAAAGCTAATGCAATAGGTAAGAACAATAAAACATCACGACTGGCAAGATGCATGTGGAACTGCAGGTATTCAGTGACAGAGAATGTTCTAGGAGATCAGCAGAGCAAATGAAAAGCACAGGAAGCACTGAGGCTGCATCACAACAATTGGTGAACACAAAGGTTCCTTTTGGAAGCACAGGTAGTACCAGAGTCGCCTGCAGAAAGATGGTTCGAGGGGCTTGTCCGGCTCCTGCTCAGCGAGGGCCTACATGACTCAGCACCATACACCTTTGCGAATAAAAGCCATCTTATCAACCTCTCCCTCACTGATGCTGCTTCAGTGCTCCTGGAAGCCAGAGATGAGAGAAAATACCAAGAAAGAGAAGGAAGTGAAAAAGGGAAGAGGTTTGATCAGTCAGCCACAGTTAAACACAAAGAGGAACTTGTACGAAGGGAAGAATAAGTCATTGGTAGATAAGGGATGGCCATTTGTATCAATCAAATCTCTTTTTAACTTACAGGCCCTGAATTAATAATGACTAGAATAACACACTGCCTACTGCAACTCAACGATTGGATCAATGACTTTGGTGGTAAGACGCCATGGGTTTAATTCTGTTAATTATGCTTGTATTATTGACAACAACCTGCTTAGTACTTACAAGCACTGGTCCTGAGTCAGTGACCCAGAGGAAAGCAGCCATTCAACATTTTCATGCTTGTCCTCTTGGGACAGTAACTCCTCTTTTCTGAGTCCATGTTTTTGTTTTGTTTTTGTTTTTGTTTTTTTTTTTTTTTGTGGAAGAAAAAACTAATACCTATGTCAGAGAGCTGAATCCAAGATTAAGGTCTAAGATGTTATAAAGATTAAGCACTTAGCATGGTATCTAATATATCTAAGGCCTGACAATAAAAGGTTTTCATGTTAATAGGTCATCAGTGAAAGTGTCATCAAAGGTACTGTATGGTGATGAAGATTGTATTATTCTTTCCTTCAGTCTCCTACTAGAACAAACTATACTGCATGTAATAATAACATAGCACTACTGAGTCTGGAAATCTTCAGTATTTAAGGGATTTAATGCCGACACCAACTCACATTTGCTTTTGTGTAGGTTTAGTTCTGTGTAGGGTATCACTCTCCACAGGATATCCTGAATGCTAACATATATACATATATACATACACACACATAACTTCATCTCCCTCAAAAGTCAAAAGTCATTTAAATAACTCTATGTCTAAAGAGGAATATTCATCTCAGATAGCTATGGAAGGCTCATTTACTTATTCTATACCACATGATGATTCAAGAGATTATATATAGTAACCAAAGCTCTTGTTCCTTTCATTTTTTGCCATAGTAGAGATTGAACCCAGGACCTTCATACTTAACTGTGTCTCCAGCCTTTTATAATGTTACAAAATTTTGAGCAAAGGGTCTCACCAAGTTGTGACTGTGCCTGGGCTGTGTTTGAATGTGCAGTCCTGACTCAGCCTCACAGAATGCTGGGATTACAGGTGTGCTCCTGCATTTTAAATAGTATTTAATTTGCATGTTAATTATATATGCAAATAACATACACTATTGCCTTTAAAAATACCCTATGTAATAAGTTGGGTCAATGTAAATGTGTAACAGCAAGTTATAAAAGAGTTTAGTGCAGCAGAAGTGGACCGTCAGCACCAAGTGAGAAAGAACTCAGCTGCAAACTTGACTCTGAGTTTCTCAATTACCAGGAAAAAAAATAATATTATATGATCTACTGTATGGTTCTAATTTCCAGAAATGAAAGAGATATTAATGTGAGTTTTTTCTAAAAGTAATTTCATGCGTGGGATTTGCTCTGGAAGACAGGAACAAAAGGTAATAGTGCGACAGCCTCAGGCTTTATTAGTGAATTTGAGTAGGTTGCTCCTCTCAGCTGCTGACTTCTGGCATGTGTGAAAATATTTGATAAATTGAAAGAGTAGGCCATGAAAATCTATTTCTATGACGCTTCTTCTTATCAACTAGGTTGTTGCATGACCTTACAAAATTTAATATACAACTCAAAAAAGGTGGAGATTCATCCAAATGGGGGAAAAATGCATGAAAAGGTAAATTGAACTAAGAAGGGAAAGTAACACCATCCATATAATAAGATCCAGCACTAATCACAAGAGAACTACGGACATCTCATGTCACAGGCCACTGTCCTCCCAGCCTGAATCTGTCAGGTCTGCCCATGATGCTGAGTCTTTGAAAAGACCCAGCTGCACCTGAAACTGCAACGTAAACATTCTCCAGTGGTAGTCAGTTTGGCAACTAAAAGGAATGAGCTGGAACTCTATCAACAGCACAGACCTGTAGGCAGCATCACGTTGAAAGAAATCAAAGCTAATTACAGAAAGAAATATCATGTGAAAGCATTTATATAAAATATTTAAAACTTCAGCATATTGTTTATGGATCAAAGGTTTCTTACTTGACTAGTGAATTATAAATAAATGTATCCTAATAGGTGCCTTTGGGGAAGGAGGAGGTAATATGGAATAGGACTGAACATCAGGCTTCAACTTTAAAATAATGTCATTTTATTAAGCAAAACTTGCGAAGTAAACATGAAATGTTAATACCTGTTAATTATAAATGGCAGGTACAGAGATGGCTATTAAATTATTCTCTTTTAGCTGTGTATCTTTCAATTTTTTCATTATCAGTGAATCAAAACTCACCTGTTTGATAAATTCACCTTGAGGGCCCATTGCTCTGGGACCCTGGTTACAGTGAAAACCCAAGGTTGGGACTGTCCCCCACCTGCCGACAACCAGCCAGCTCTGGCCACTGAAGGTCCAGTTTTCCCCGTGTCTCCTCTGTGCCCAGGGAGGAGCCTCACGGTATAGAAGTGGAAGTCTCCCAAGCCTGCCTTGAAATTCCATCTAGACACTGCCAACTATTTCTGGGCTATTCTGCAGCAGCCTGAAGTTCCTGCTATGATTGGCTTATAGACCTTGACATTTTCTGGAAGCTTTCTTTTATAAAAAAAAAAAAAAAAAAGTCTGAAGGATAATGGATAAAAGTTGTTCTAACCTATGAGTCAGGCATTTTACAAACCCTTAGTAAATCCTTCCATGTAGAGAATTTTAGCAATGCCCTATATCCCTGATTTTAAACTAAGCTATCCTGCCTGAAAAATAGTCATGTTCCCTCACCAAGGTTTTTAAAGATAAGTGGCTTGAGGACAGTTATTTTCATTTTAAATACGTAATATGAATGCAATTGAGCATGTCCTATACTCCTAAGAAATTGCTATGTCCTCACCATCAAACTTTGAACTTCACTTTTCTACTCACTCTGCAGAAACTCCACTGGCCCCGCCCCGGACTCCAGCTTTGATGTGAGGTTTCATGGCACAGTGTGGCCAAATCTTTCTGGCCAGCACAGGCCCATTGTTCTCACTCTGCACTGATTACGTGAGGAAAAGCAAGTGTTAAATACTAATAGACTTTTCCCAAGGTTCACAGTCATTGAATATATATGTTACACGATTATCTCCCACACTCACATAGAGTTAAAGGCCATCATACTCTATTAAGTAGCCACAGGAAGACTTGTTTGGTGGCACTTTCATCTAAAAGAACAACCCGGAGCCTTCTTCTCTGAGTGGCTCTGGTTGATGAACTCAGAAAGCTCAGCTGACAAAAATCAACTAGACCTGACCTATACCAATGATCTATTCATTATGGCTCTGTATGCACCATGGACCAGGCTAAGCACTTTTTACACATCACTTAATTTATTTTCCACAATAGTCCAATGGTAGTAAAACCTGTAATTACATTTCAAAGATTAGGAGAAGACTGATATTCTGAGAGTTTAGGAACAACATGCTTACAGTCACAGATTTAATAAACAGTGGAAGAAGAGTTTTATTCCAGTGAATTTCTCATGCCCTGCTGTGCAAAACGTGGCTCTTGGCATCAAATTCCTTCCTCCCAAATGTGCAACTGGGCAACAAGGTGAGAGCAGTAAACCCAGGTGAACAAAGGAAACTTAACACCTTAGAGAGAGTTGAGAAGGTGCAAGGAAAATGAATCCAGCAGTAGCAGGAGACCAGAAAGAAGGTCCAAGAGTTCATCAAGCTGAGGACAGTAGGGCCACATGCGGAAAGATTTTCCTAGCACTGGCCCTCATGGGAACCTGGCCTTGACTTTACCTAATGCTTTCGTGTATCCGGTCACATACCCCTTATCTGTGTCTACATCTAAATCTGTATTCCATTTATATTTTCTTACAAAATCAACCTCAGAGAAACCTAAAAGATCCTAAATGAAATATGTGCATCACTGAATTGAATATTTCTAAATATTCTCCTTTAACAATCAAAGAAACTGAGGTTCTGGAAGATATAGTCATTGCCCAGTGACAAAATGAAAACCAAAGTATAACTGACTCTGAAACCTACTGTGACTCCCAAAATATTTTCTATGGACAATGTAAGGAGCAGAAGAGTGTAGAGCTAAATGCTGTGCAGGCAAAGATGGATGGTTTTCACTCTTACCTTAAACCAGGTTGGAAGCTGATCTTTGAGGGATTCAGGGTCTTGATTGGAGCTGAGAAGGGTTGGTCCATTCAGCCATGAGCCAGACATCTCTGCTCTGGTTTGTTCAGAGGACAGAAGACACAGCAGGGGGTGGCTCTGTAGAAATGTGACCACATGGATGGCTTTCCCAAGCCAGAAAATACAGGTAAATATAGTGACACAGACTTTGGGAACTGTGCATGTGTGTTAGAAAAGGGAAATCTATGAGAAACTTTGTGATTAACTGAAAGAAAATCTATGAACAAATCAAACTTCACTGGCAGATAGAGAATTGGCCTAAAGCTATCTTCCCAAAATTTGTTTTTGTGGAATATATCAATTCCACATGTGCTGTGCTCTGAGCCTAGATTAGGTGTGAAAAGTGCTTACTTCACCCACTCTGAGCTTTGGCAGCTTTTTTATCTTCTGGATGAGATGTTTAATTGTAAAAACAAGAGAAACTCCCAGAGATATCTCATGAACTTCTAACACGATCAAACATACCTCTACCACTAATGTACACACAGGACTGTTTGGCTCACAAACTACTTTCACTTCTTTAATTTTATTTGACTCACAAACCAAATTATAAAACAGGTATTTTAAAATTATGAAAACTGAGGCCCAGTAACATCATGCTGCACAACTGATGGGAAATAAAACAATCAATAAGAAAGAGAAGCAAAATCTTGCATCCCAGGCACATATTCAGAACAGGGCCCCAGACTATCTCTTCATTTACTTATTCCCCTCCCAGTAATTAGTCTCAACTAGTTATGGTTAATCAGTTTCTGTTCAAGAGTTTTGTGTGCATTTGGTATTGTGCATTTTTCTGGCCCTCCTGCTAAGGAAGCCTGTCTGATGTCTCTACTGTATCACTGTGGCCTGAAGACAAGCCTTTGGTCAGCACAGAAATTCCCTAAGGCTCTACAGGAAGTCTGCAAGTTTCTGGGAGATGGAGCAGTGTTTCTCAAACTTGATACAGACACAGATACCACCTGCACAAGAAATATTCACAGGGACCCCTGAGCGGGCTAGATAATTTCTTTATGATGTCACTTAAATGTGCATGCTTATATACTCATTATGATCACCTTATGCTGATAGATCTTATATGGAAATAAAACCTAAAAACATTTACAGAGTCATCACTAAATGAAACATAAAACTATTATAATCTAAATGACGAATGTCAGATTCCCATGCTGGTTAATACCATTTTGTTAAAACTAAAGCGCTGTTTGAAATATGATTGTAGTAATTATGGCTTTGGCATGTGTGTGTGTGTGTGTGTGTGTTTGCACGCTCATGAGCTCTGTCTTTTCTACTTTGGGGTGGGCTAATAATGCAATTCTTCCAACATTTTTCTTTTTAAAACCTGTCATCACAAATTCAGTTCTTCCAACACTTGTCTCTATTCAGCTTATTGTTATGAGTAGCGATGTCATTTACTTCTTTATTTAAATAAATGTACCATTTTCACACTAACTTTAACTTTAGTTATTTTTGTACAATTAAAATAACATGAGTTGATACCAACACAATGGAAAGCACAAAAACATGAAGAAGAAAAGTACCTGGCAGGTTATAGCTAGGAGGTAATCCTTCAAAACATCTAGAATAGACTGAAATTCATTTTTAAAGATTAACTTCAAACTTAGCACCAAAAATTGAAACATAATAATTAGAGAAAGTTCATGAACAGTTGTTAAACACAAAAAAGCCCTATCAAAGTGAATATCAAGATCTACATAGTTCTACAACCTCAAATAATTTGATTTTATGATCTGGAGACTACAGAATATACCTGACAATAAATTATCATTTGTTATCTCCAAAGGAGGCCTCAGACATGAGTGTCCTCATGATCACTTGCCTGTCTACTTTTGAGATGTAGAACATGGCTAATGTCCTCAGGATAGCAGGGACCAGATCTAGAAGGAGAGCCATTATTTGTGGCCCCAAGTGTGTGGGTGGGGGAAGGGAGAGGACTGGAATTTGGGGTAGCTGTGCAGCAAGGGTGGGGCTGAGCCCTGTTTGCCTGGGAACTTTTGAACCCCAAGAGAGATTACTAGGGGGAGGTTTGAACAAACTCCTTCATAAGGCAAAGTCACTCTTGAGACATCTCCACCCTGCACGGGTGTGACCAGGGCTCCAGAGTAGAGAGAGCCAAGTTTCTGTGCTGCAGTCTCTGGGAAGTGAGTTCAAACAGCACGATCTGTTCAGGGGTGACTAGGGCTAGAGAGGAACTCTTAGAAGTCAGAGCAATGAAGCAAGAAACAAGAGCTCAGCATGAAGCGGCCTAACCTGAGCCACTTTCTGACTCACCTCACTCTCCGAAACAGAAATCAGCACAGGAGCTCAGCTCTGAGAGTGGAGCAGGAAGAACCAGAAACGCATGTTTTAGAAGTCAAAGACAGTGCTACCTGAACACTATCAAAAGTTCCCTGTTCAGAACATGGGCTAATAACAATAAAAGTATTTACTTTTTAAATGTTTAACTGCAGTACAAACAAAGCACACTTTGATTTCAGTATGCTGTAACCCGCCACTCCCTGCTCTCTGGGGATGGTTCTGGAAGTCCCCTCCTGGCCCTGAGAATGGACTTGAAGGCAGCAAGCACCTAGCAAGCCTCCCAGGCCCTCCCCTGGAGAGCTGCACCACAGGCTGGCTCAGAGCCTGGGGAGAGCATCTGCTCCCAAAGCTCCTCTTTGCTCCGGGTTGCTCCAAGCTTGCTCTGCTCTACGAGAAGCAGAGACTGATGGGACAGGCCAGGAGAACAAAATAAACTCAAAGTCCCAGAAACACACAGCGTGGCATGTTTCAGTAGCACTATCGTGAGAGCCTGGTAAAACCACAGAAGCAGAATGTTCTGTTAGCATCAAAGGAGAAATTGTTATCGAGCCAAAAACATCTTGATGTCCTTTAAGAGATAAAGGAAGTGGAGTGAATGGGGGAGGGGCAGGGGAGGCTGTAAAAAAGAACTGAGATGTATTAGGCAGGTACCTGTACCAACTCTCTATGGTGGATGCAAACATTGTGTTCTACAAACATGTGCTGATAAAAATAAAAATCACAACAAAAAACGAAATAAGCACTCTCACTTAACGTGGTCTTGATCAGTTTGAAACCACTCATGTTTGGAGGTCACACTGTCGGGCAGGACAGCCTTTGTTTCCAACTCACTGTTGTAGGTAGCACTTCTGATGCGTGGGGTGATTGGAATAGTCACCTAGGTTACTTCCCAGAGACCTGAAGGAAATTTTGTTGAAACACTGACCTTTCCCTTGACCCTACAGCTACCTGGTAGTTGACTGAAGTAGGACCCAAGGCTTGGAACCTGTCTGTGTGTTGTCTGAGTCCTCTGCTCTCTTAACCCTTGGATCAGATTCCTCTCTCCTCTGCTCAGAGATGTGCTGATGTTTTAAATTATTTTCCCAGGACTGTAGCATATGGCTACCTTGACCCATTGCCCACTGGAGCAGGTAAGTGCTTTGGCTACCTCACCTTTGTTTTTTCAGAAGCAGTCCATCAGCACAATGCTAAGGCTACATGACAACAGCAGCTATGAGTAACTCGACATTCCCCAAGCTCAGCTGATGACCAGCCACCCATGTACAAAGCCAGCATGCTCTGTGCACAATGATAACACATTCCAACACAGTAGTGTCTACCATGAGTTGGCCATCAGCACTTGGTGGTCTAAGTCCATCACAAAAAGAAACATCTCTTGGAAACATGCTGCTGGCCCAGGGGAACTAACAGACTTTTGCCATGCCAGAAAATGAAAATTTGCTGCTGTTTGTGTTCTCTGAAAAGTAGCTTGGGCACTCTGGTACCATGACTGGCACTCTTCAGCCAAAGCCTCAGTTTGGCTAACCCTTCCCCCTCCCCACACTTCTAATAAAATATCTCCCTGTGCAGAAGTAATAGCTGACACTTGTGGCAGGTGGCACTGTCTTATTTCTAGCATCTCTGGATCAAAAGACCCAGTGTTCCAGTGCTGCTGTCCACAAGGTGTCCTGCAGATACAGTCAGCCATCATCAGGACGAAGCACAGTGACCACAGTGATGTCACCACCTGTCACTAACAAAAAGCTGACCGAACGTCTTAAAATGTGGTAACTTAAATCAATACATGTTTACTGCCTTTTCCTTCTCAGGGCTAAAAATCTGTCCCTGATGTCCACAGACATAAGCAAGGTGATGTGACCGAGCTGCTCTTCTCCAGGTTCCGGAGGAGACACTGTAGTGTCCTGCCTCCAGCCTCCACTGGATCCCTCAGTGCGTGGCCTGTAGGTTCTTCTCTCTGCCTCAAACCCAGCCAAGTCCAAGCCTCTTGGTTATTCCTACTCAGAGGCTTTTCTCTGCCTCCCTCTTCCACTTACAGGGACTCTTGCTACTGAGCATGCCCTGGTTACCTAGCATAACCTCCTTCTTCCAGGGTCAGCCAATTAATAGTCTTAATTGCAACTGCAATCTTAGTGTCCTTTGCCAAGAGAAATGGCTCACTCACAGATTTCGATACTAAGGATGCATATATCTTTTTATGCTATTCTTCCAAGTGTCACACTATCTAACTAAGAAATCCCACTCTTATCCTGGTATACCCAAGATAATTGAAAGAACAGGTGCATTAAATCAGTGCAAGAGCATTCAGGGAACCATTGTTTATAATGTCTAGAAAGCAGACATGCGCCAAATGCACACCAAATAATAGGCAAATCTAATGTGGTATACTCAGGTATCTGGCCATAAGGAGGATCAGAGCTGTGACAGTGGGACAGCAATGATGAGCTTTGAAAACATCATGCTAATAAAAGAAGCCAGACACAAAAGGATACTTACTGTGCATTTATTTGATTTTTTCTGAAATTTCCAGAGCAAGCAAATTCACAGAGGGGAAATATTGGTTGTCAAGGACAGAGAGAAGGGAAGAATTAGGAGGACTACTAATGGACATGGAGTTCCTTCAGAGGGGTGACAGTCTTCTAGGATGAAAGATGAGTTATATGCAACGTGGTGAATGTGTTAAAAATACATTGCATTGAAATGTATACTCTGCAGTGTGGACTTTGTGCTCAATGATTTACAGGTCAACAAAAATATATGATTAAAATATTCAAGTACAGATATGCAACCCAAAGCAAAACACCTAAATGGAGCATTCTCTGTAGGGATAGGCATCACACTCAGGGTTTCCTCCTCAGCCCAAACTAGAGCAGTGATCATGTGGCTTTTCATCCTGGCCGTGATCTCAATCTCTGCATCTCTCACTTCTCCAAACCTGAGCTTTGTGTACTTCATTTAAAAGGAAGAGGGCTCCAGTGGTTTCCCCACAGGCACACAACAAACCAGGGAAATGTGCAGCTTGAATCCAAACCTTCCTGGCTCCAAAAGTTACATTGACTCTCATGTAATGATCATCTTACAAGTGATTTGCAGGACCTGGTCACCAGGAACTGATACCAAAGCAACAACAGCAACAATGAAGAGTTTTGTCACTGGAAAAGTGCTGCTTCTAGCCACCTGTCATTATGTTCTAGCCACAGCACCCACTGATGACAATGAAACAGACAATATACACCTCTGCCTTTCTGAGCTCAAAGTCCTTTATTAGATTTGCTTTTCCATGAGTGGTGTTCTAACTGAAAAGAGTTTGTGCATATGCTCAGAGATCAAGTCAGCACTCCATAATGCTGCTGCTACCTTTTCACCATCTACTTCCCCTTTACTCTCCATTAATATTCATGAGTATCTAGAAGGGTCCCAACTCGCCATCAAGAAGAGGCTCACAAAGTGACTTTTGTAGAAAGCACTGGGTGTGTGTGCGTGCAACATTTCTACCTGAGCTTAATTTCTGAATATGTTTGATTCCCACTTCATTAACTCTAGGGCAGAACATCGTATGGGTGTGCAACCTGGGTTTTCACACACAAGCGCTGAGGTATTATTGAGCATTTAGGTGTGAGGAAGTCACTTTTGTAGATTGATTCCCTGTCAGTATGCAGCATATATGACAGTCATTAAATGAACAAAGACCAAAGAGAGTACCAAAAAGCTAAAGTCTTTTCTACTTTCAGTTAAAGCCACTCACTTATCTTGAGTAAACAAATGTTATCAGTACTTTTGGCTTTTTTCCAAAGCTGCTGGGATATTGACATTCTACAATGACTTCTTCAGAAGTTAATAAATCATTAATCATGCCCTCAGTTACATGCTTCATGTTCTCAACAACACCCAACAAGTGCCTCACTCATCTTGGTCCAACAGGCAACTGTAGATCTCAGATGTGCTTCAGACAGTAATGAAGTATTCAAGATCCTATCAGAGCCTCACACAGCTGCTGAGGTCCAAAGAAGTCCAAGACCACGCCTGTGGCCCCCTATTAGCTAATAGAAGAATCTGTGTAGAATCTAAGTCCCTGAATCTATTCTCTAAACATCACTGTGTGTTACATTTGTGCTAGAAGTCTCAAATTTTGTCTGGTTTTCAGGAGCCCAGAGTAAACTGGAGAGAGAGCTGATGAGCTGCTATCCATGACATAACACCACGCAGGCTCCAGACTGGGCTTGTGTTCAAATATCAGCTGCTCCAGTCCTAGCATGTACCTGAGTTTGATGAGCTGAAGAGTTAGAAAAAACGTTATATCTCTCTAAATCTTAAAACTACCATGCAAATTAATTGATTCAAAATTCTTAGAGTAATATTCAGTATACTATAAGGAAATCATTGTAACTATCTCAGCAGCATAAATATCATCAGTATTACCTGCACCACAATGAGTTTAACAAGATTTAAAAGCAACATTTAGATAAAAGTGCTATAATCCAGACAAAGTAGCTCAGCTATAGTCAGGAAAAGGAACAAGGAAAGTGAGTAGGCTGAATAATGTTTTATAAAGATATCAGCCCCTAATCCCTGGAACTCTCACCTCTTACCTTATTCAAGAAAAGGTTGTGACATTTTCTATTTCTCATATATTCAAAAGGAAAGGGGGGAGAGGTAAGTAAAGAAGGGAAAGAAATGGGCCGGAGGGTTAGCTTAGTGGTTCTGGCACCTGCCTCGCAAGCACAGGGACCTGAGTTCGATCCCCGGTTACCACATATAATGCTGGGCGTGGTGGCTCACGCCTGTAATCCCAGCACTCGGGAGGCAGAGACAGGAGGATTGCTGAGTTCGCGGCGGCTTGCCTGGGCACCATAGTGAGCTCAGGGCCAGCCTGAACTACAAAGCGAGACCCTGTCTCCAAAAAGAAAAAAAAAATTAAGAAGGGAAAGAAAAAATTTTGATGGTAAATAAATGAAGCAAAGCCTTTGTATATAGGTTGGTCAGGGGAATCGGAAAATGAGAATTAAGTCACATCATATACTGGTACAAATTCTCAATGTAGAGGGTGATCATGATGTGTATAGAAAATGTACCAGTACAATCAATTTTTTAAAGGCTGTGATAAAGAATGATGCAGATAGTCAAATGGAAGAGAAACCAGATTCTCCCCTGGAGCCCCTAAATGTAGCACTGCCTGCTTATACCTTGTCTTCTGAAACTAGAAAACAAGAAATTTATGTTGTTGTAAGCCTTAACTGTTGTAGTCTTCATTCCTCAAGCATAAGAAATTAATACAAATGACTTTTGCCAGAAGGGAATCTTGAGATGCTTATCCAGGATGAATAAAATTTAACTGGGTAGGTGGGGAAAGACGGTGTTAGTACATAAATGGAAAATCTCCAACAAGGCTCTGAGCTTCTAATTTTTTCAAGCTGAAGTAATATTATCTACACAAGAGTTTCAAAGGACCAGAGAGGATCTGTGAGACAGATTATCCAAATTATGTGTGCTTGAGTTTAAAGATCACCCTGAAGTCATAATATTTGACAATGTTCATTCAACACAAATTAGAATGTGGAATTCAAAAGCATGAATCATTGCTGAATAAGTAAGACATAGGCTAGAATTTCTCTCTAATAGCAAAACAGTAGCTCTCAGCCACATAATGGAGCACCAAGATAGACAAACATATTTCTTACAATACATGAGTTGTGCCAAGTTGCCATTACTGAGAAGAATTGTAGGGTGTGGGGATTGACACGCAGCAATGGTGACAATAGAAATGATACAGAATCCCAGGAATGGCTTTGTAAAAGTAAATATCTACACGGGCAATGGCACATCAGTAAGAACCACCTTTTGGTGCCAAAGTAAAAGAAAAACATGACCAGCAGTGAAGGAAAGCAACCTTCTCTGATAAATGTGGAGAGGAATTGTCAGTACTTTCCACAAAATATCTATTTTAAACTTAAATATAACTTTGACATTTCTTTTATTTTTTTTTACTTTTCCATTTCAGTTTGATTGAGTGATATTTATTAGAAAAAGCCCACAAGATATTCTGTGTGTTATTTATATTTTTACTTTGCTATACTGAAGTTAGAATTTTCCATCTGGTTCCTTTTTAGCTAATTAATTTACAACACTGTATGAGTATGGATTTTCTAGAGGTCATAGTTTCTTTTCATTTGACAGCAAAAAAAAATGTTCTCAAGGTGACATTTACTGAGCTTCAGGATATAGTGTCAAAAGCTGGAGTAGATGCACGTATTTTCAATAAGAATCGCGCACTCAAAGTCTCTGACATTTATTGATGTGGTTACTGTTCCCAATCAGCAGGGTGGCTCAGAGCCCAATAAATATTGTTCAATCAGAAGTCACCAGGCATTCATTTAACTTATGATTCTTCAAGATTAGTGTGGTTCAGAAAAATCTATGTACTGGGCAGGACGCTGTCTGGATCACCCGCCACATGCCGAGCACATGTTACCACCATTGCTCCAGAGCCCTACCCTACACTGACCTTATCATCCCATGTTATAGAGAGAAAACTTGCCAGTGCCATGCAGATACTGACCAAGCTGGAACTGGTATTCAAATTCAAGTATTGTAATTTAGCTCTTACTGGGTAAAAAGGGAGAAATAATCTTGGCATCTTCTGTGGGGAGTTAAGGAAAAGAGTTAATGAAACCTACCAAATCTCTGGACCTACTCCCTTGAAGTTCTGAGAATTGTAAGGACCCAATACACACCCGAATTTACAGTAAAATCTGAGTTTACCTGTGACAGAAGAGAGTCAAGGGCTGCCATCCTTCAGAGAAAGGAGGGGCTTTAAAGTGTATAAACATACAAAAGGTAGAATGAACAGTCAGATAAGCACACATGTCTCTTACCCAGATTCAGCAACTGTCATCAGATTTGCACAACTGATCAGTTGGTACTGCTTTATTTTACTGCCACATTGAGCACACCCAAGAATTTCTTTATTTCACATCTACTTCCTTTATTATGAATTTCTAATAGGGACATAATCTTGCAGAACTATCATGTCACAATAGCAATAAAGTTTTCATTAACTTCCAGGTATCATTGAATCTATAAGGCATAATCAAATTTATCCACTAGTATTTGTAAAGTCACCTTATTGTCGTTTTATGAAAATGTATCCACAAACCCAGAAAGGAGTGTCTATTCATTACAGTTAGCTGTTAAGCCTCATTTTCTCTATTGATTTGAGGAAATTCACATAAGGATCAGTTGTCCTGCTAGGAATATTTATATGGAAGAATTAAAAGATTCACATCACAGTGACATATGTGCACCCATGTTCATAGCAGCTCAATTTGTGATAGCTAAATCTTGGAAACAACCCTAATGTCCATCAACTAGAGCCTGGATAAAGAAGGTATATTTTTAAAAAATATAAAATGGAATATTATTCTGTCATAAAGAATGATAAATTTGAGTCATTTATACTCAAATGGATGTACCTTGAGGACACACTCATAAGTGACATAAATAGGTCACAGATGTGTAAGTACTGTATCTTTTCTCTGGTATGAGAACCTGAAGATGTAAATGAGTTCTAGAATGCATGATAGATATTGTAAAACAGAAAATGTTCAAAGGGAAAAGACTAGGGATAAGTAATTCAGGGGAAAAAAGTGATGGTAAAAAATGAAACAAAACATGTATAAGGGGGCTGGGGGGTCTAGGATAGGTAGGAGAATAGGAAAAATGAGAATTAAGTCATTGTCATATACTGGTGCATATTCTCAATGTTGAATGTGATTATAATGTGTATATAAAATGTACCAATAAAGAGTTCAATTTAAAAAAGGTCAGTTGTCCTTTAGAACATTCATATACTTAGAGTAATAAAACTTGGGATACCATAGTTTATGACTATTTTCTCATAGAGAAAAATCTATTAAAATCTTTTTTCATAAAGGAAAATCCTAGTTTGGGTAATTTGATGGGCAGATAATTTGACGTCATCCCTTTCCCTTCAATAGTGACATTTAACTGTTTATTTCTACATTTTCTATTTCTTTTTTAAATTGAATTCTTTATTGGTACAGTTTATATATATCTCACAATCACACATAACATTGGGGAATTTGCACCAATATATGACACAGTCAATTCTCATTTTTACCCATATCCCCACCCACCCACACCTCTCCACCCCCTATATACATGCTCTTTTGTTTTCTTTCAGAATCATATTTATTCCTTCCCCTCATTACATCCCCACACCAAATTTCCTTTGGAAATTTCCCATTCTACAAAGACAGTCATACTTTCTAAAGCTCATTTGCATCTACAGGTGCTCATATCAATGAGAAGATCTGGTATTTGCCTATCTGTGATCTATTGATTTCACTCATTAGCGTGTACTCCAGGTGTATCCATTTGCACATAAATGAATCAATCTTGTCATTATTTATGGCAGAATAATACTCCATTTTATAAAAAAAAAACACATCTTCTTTATCCACTCTCCAGTTGATGGGCATTTGGGTTGTTTCCAAGATTGAGCTATCAAGAAATGAGCTGCTATGAACAACGGTGAAAGACAGATGTACATTTTCTATTTCTTGTAGGTGTAGGTTCATTCTAGGGCCCTGCCTGGACTAGGATGGCAAGAATCCCCAGCAGGTGCCTCTGTGCTTCTCATGTTGCTCACAATAGAATGACTCGAGTTCAGTGCTGCTAAAAGGGACCAGAAGAACCAGATGGTGGTTCCAGTCCCTCTCCTTATAAAGTTCTCCATCGTCTTTTCATTGGATGGTTTACTCCTGAGTCAGTTGCCACATTATAGCTTATAAAGAACAATTTTCTCACTCTACAAATTTATCCATATTTAACCTGAATTCTCTGAAGACCTTTCTTGAGACCACTGCATGTGTCTTGAGTGCTCAGAGTCTCAATCTGTGGCATTCGTTCTCCCGTGTTAGTCTCATGGTGTCACCGTTTTCACCAGTGGGACCTGTTTCTGGTTGGACTCCTGGTCCTCATGGTAGGAGGTTCATTCCCTTCTGCCATAATTAAACATCCCAAACAGTGTCATGTGTATCAAACATCTGTTCTGGGAAGACTGGCTGCTTTACTGGGGAAAACACAGACAGCACAAATGGAACGTAAGGAAAGTCACTGAAATCAGGGTGGTTTTCTTCTTGGGTGTGTGAGAGAGGTCTGTGGTACATACATAAGGGGATGTTCATGAGACTGGCTTGCACAGAGACTGCATCATTGCACAGTGGCCGTGAGCAGTTAGCAGCACCAAGACATGGTAGCCACTCAGCCCAAGAGGCCAGAAGCCTCAGAACCCAGGAAGACTCATCAAGCAGCCCCAGTCTAAAGCCGAGGTGCTGCTGCACCAGCCTCTGGCTTGCTGCTTCATTTCCTGCCTCTGTCTCATCACCAAGGAATAAAACTGAGCAGTTCAAGTGAAGCTCTCAATGGCATGCAGAGACTCGTCTGAGGCTTCTGTGAGATGTGGTTACCATGGGACAGGTGGCTGTGTCCTGCTGGGCTCTGAGTCCATGTCCAAGGCTAATTAGGAGAAATATTCAATGCACTGAGAATCTCAGGTGGAGCCTGTGCCCAGGTCCAGCCATACTTACTTGTCCCACAAGTGCAACCAATGTTGGAATCCCAGGATTCAGACTATGGTTCTGGTGGATCCCAGAGTATCTGCTTCTCACTCGATTCATTTATCTTTGCTGGAGAAGAAAATTCAGCTTGAACCTCTAGTCATAAATACCACAAAACTGTGACCCTGGTTATGAAAATTCCATCAATTATAATTTCAAACAGTGAATTTTGCCAGTAAGTTTTTAGCAAAAATAAAGAACTAGTGAGGCTGTTTTCAGAGAGAATATACTTGGAATTTCAAAAAGAAGCTATGTGGTATAAGGACGAGGAAACAGGGAGATGAGGTGTCCTAATGGAAAGAGGATGGAGCTAAAAGACTGGGGATATGACTTTGTACAAAAAGCATGTCCCCTTCTAAAGGTCAGGGAGCTTCACTTTCCTAAATTTCCAGTGGAGATAATAATATAAACCCTCCCTCAGGAACTTGTTAGATCTCTTGAGCCAGTGTACGCAATTAAGCCATTACAATTATAAGAGTTTGTGTAAATGAGTTACCTCCACAACTCTAGTTAAATTATAGATCTTTGTGTATATGTCTTTGAAAGAATGAAAGGAGAAGGGGGGGAGGAGAGAAAGGAAAAAAGATAATGGAAAGAGGGGGGAACAAGGAAGAGAGAGAAAGAGATTGTTGGGTCAAATGGCAGCAAGTGCAGAGAGAGAAAAGCATTGATTTTACAGTGAAGAAACCTGACTGAAGCACTTGAACCTTGCGAGCACAGTTAACTTCATGTGTGATGTCACACGTGTCACACAGCACCCTCAATGGGACATGGAGGTAAAGGACACATCCCCTCCTTGAAGTCTTCTTTCCCAAGACCCTAAATCCAGTCCGGTCATGAGGAAATCTTAAGACAAATCCATGCGAATGACACTCTGTGGAGTGTCTGACCAGTACCCTTCATAACCGTCAAGGTCATGGAAGAGAAGGAAGAGCAGAGAACCTCTCAGGGACCAGGGAAGATTAGAAAATATGACGACCCGTGCCATGTGGCAGCCCAGATAGATGCTGGAAGACAATGGGAAAAATGTTGATTTCTGGACTGAGGGTGGATATCACCAATACCGGCTTCTCAATAGTTTCCTTTTTAAGTTTTGACAAATATACAACCATGGTATGTCAGTAGTACTAATGTAAGGTGTTCACAACAGGAGCAGCTGGAAGAGACTTCTTGATAAAACTTCTGCAACTTGCACATAAACTAAAAATTATTCTTAAATAAAAGGTTATTTTATGAATATAAACTATTCTCATTCTGTGATCTAACCATCCCATACCTGGGTATTTTTCCCAGAAAACCTATTAGAGTTATTACTATGGGTTCTTTACTAGATTTAGTTTTTCATAGGTAAACATGACAAGGCCCTTATGACCTCCAATAAGGAAATTTAGAGAAAATCACAGCACACCATGTGAGGGGTACTGTCGAGGGACTGAGCATCAACCTGCGGGAGGATGCCAGGACCCTCCGCACCCAGCTGCCATGTGACTGGGGTGCGCCAGTGGTATATTCCTTGGTGGCGGAGACTTCAACACCTTGACTTTGACGACAGAACAGGTGTACGTGTGTTTGCTACAAAAGCACACTGAAAACAACTGTGACTTCCTGTGGGTCAATTACACTTGAATAAATACTCATATTAATGGAATAAAATAAAAATAAACACATATATATATATATATATATATATATATATGCATAGGTTGTGTGATCCTGTGATCCTGTTTTCATTAAAAAAAATAAAAGAGCTTTTAAAACATCAGCCTTAGGTGCCTGTTGGAATAACATACACAATCAATGCATGTAAAAGAGAAAGTGTTCTTGGAAATCCTAGAGAAGTATAAAATATTCTGTTCACTGTAATATTCTTATAACCACGTTTACTCCAGCAAATGATTCTCTAGGGTGGTTATTTTAATTGTTTCCTTGTCCTGATAATTATTTTCATTAGCAACAGGGTCAGATGACAGCTGAATTCCCAGAAGCCCTACAGGAAGAGTGTCAGGAATGTACCTTGGATATCTAAAGATCTGGGTTCAACTCCTACCTGCATAACTCACTACATGTGTTCCTGGGGCAAATTATGTATCCTCTGAACATCTTAGCTTTCTTACTGGTAAAATATTCTTCTAAGGTTGCTGTGCAAATTAAGTGATGTAAATCTTGAATCACTAGATAGTAGTAGCACTACTATTGCTGGATTAGTATTAGTGTTCTAGCTATAAGAGACATATAGAACTGATTTATTATTCCATTGAGCAACCTTTTCTAATGCTAGCTAGGCACTTAACCACTGACCTAGCTCCTGTCAAAATGTCCAATTCATCTTCCTTGTCCTCCTTTCCTTGTCTTGGAGCTAGGACCTGTCTCTGGTCACATGTTTCCTGGTTCTTAGGGAGAGCTCTGCCTCTTACCCTTTCAATTTTAATGTATACAGTTCAGAAACACTTTGGTTTACAAGTAATCCAGTTTGAAAAAAGAAGAGTTTCAGAAAATTTTATTTTGGTTTATGAACTTTCCCTCAGGTAGCAAACACAGCGACAGCCATCTTTCCCACACAACCACAAATATGACCATCTTTTCCAAAATGGTAGGAGACATTTAGTTTATGAATAGATAGAGAGAGATACTGGACATTAACTGCTCTTTGGAGAAGAGAAAAATGACCTTTGGAGACAAAATGACAATGTACTTGGGCACCTGGCCTTAGTTTCTTGGTTTTTATTCTCCATTGGTAAGTGGAGTAATGCTATGTTCTTACATATATACCATGAGGAACAAATTAATTTAACAGATTTATCAAGTAGCTACTGAATGACCCATATAAAGTGAATTAGCACTTCTTCTGTACTCATGACCTCAGGTTTTGATGATATTTTGGTAACATTATGGATAGGACCCAGAAATTCCTCTGACACTTTCTCCAAGATCCCACAGGGGACCTGCCTCTCAGAGAAGGATTACATAACAGGCAAATGTCACAGTTGTCATATTTATAGTGGGAGCATAAATGCCAAGTGCTTTTCAGAGCTGATCTCACCTAAAACAGAATAAGAGTCCACTGCTTATACCCGTGGCCCAAGCAATAGCTTATCTTCTCTCCACATTACAAAACACCACTGTTTTCTCAGTCGATGGCAAATACGGGCTGAGAGAGAATGAACTCTGTGACATAGCCGAGGGCGCCTCTGACGGAGTTCTGGGGCATGAATAGAAGGACATCGGGGCACTTGGCTGGAGGGGCGGAGCGCCATGCTGGCCTCCAGGGCACCCTCCAAAGCCTGTCCAGCTGGTCATGCATAAAGAGGACACATGTGCTCTGTCAGGGGGCCTCATTCACCTGTGACTGTACACACTGCCCAGAAATATGTGACCACTGGGGTGAGGGACACCTACTTCCTAGGCAGAGGAGGGCCACAGTGCAGCGAAAGGTGCGCAGGGTAGCAGCAGGGCAAGTCTGGTAGAAGTGCCCATGCTCAGGAGTTCTCCAGCCAGCCCTCGGCGGATGGTATTGCTTTTCTTGTCCAGTATTTACAGTTTCTTTTCTTACAGACAGGTACTGGGACTGAACTATCCTGTAGCACAAGAGATACATGCTGTTCTGGGAAGAAGAAACTATTGCCCTTTGGTCCACTCCTTCCCCAGCCCTCACCAGACTGGACGATTCCGGAGCCCATGCTGCTGTGGAACAGTAAGGGCCCGCTGCCCTGGAGGGACCCAGATGCAAACTGCCATCTTTAGTCATTAAACAGTTGCTATATTAAACGAAGGAAATTTGGAGGTTGTCTCACAGAACAAAGTAGAAGAACTTGACTAATTCTCAACACTGCTCTGGGGGAGGAAGGGGCCAAGCATCGAAGAGCGCAAACAGACCTGAGAAGTGGGAAACAGCTAGGGGTGCACCTGCCCGAGAGGCCTCAGCCACAACACGGCTGGGCTCGCATCTCACGTCAAAAGCCTTGAGCCCGGCTCTCTGCGGCGCCACGCCAGGAGAGCATGGCACTGGCCCTGGAACTGTAAGAGCCAAGGTCTTTCTGAGTGACTCATCTGTCCCTTCTCGCAGAAAGTGAGGGGTATGCAAGTGGACTGGCCGAGTCACACCTCTGTCAGCATTCCTAAGAGCTCTGGGGAGGAATGTCAAGCAGAATCCCTGGAGGCCACACTGGACGCGGGAGAACCAGACATTCACAATGCGACCAGTGAGCCCGAGAGGCTCGCACCCCAGCAGTTTGACTGCTGACTGCAGTTTGACTGCTGACTGCAGTTTGACTGCAGTTTGACTGCAGTTTGAGAGCAGACAGACTGCTTCAGCGCAGAGAGGAGACGCTGGCGTTACTAGAACTCAGGGCAGAGTACAGCGATCACAGCTAATTGTGGAGTCCGTGCATGCTGTGCTGCGGTCTTCATGTCTGTGATGACCTGAAATCCTCGTCATTAATCTGCAATCGTTCATCATCACGAAGTGAGGTTAAGTGTGTCACATAAAATCGTCTTTTAAGAAGAACTTCAGTGAGAGCACAACTTAATTGACTGCTCACAGCAAAAGCAGGCTGTCGTTAAGTAGATAAAGACAGAACTTTCTTTTCACCAGAACCAGCAGGACACCTCCTGCCCCAGTGCCGCTCCTGCTCTGCCTGTTACCTGCATGCCACTTCTCCAACCACTCTTACCACCTCTGTCAGCCCTGACCTGAGCTCCACTTTGGATTCTCTGCTAAGTGATGCTGTGTATAACCTTCAGAAAGCTAATTAAACCCCATATCTCAATTTCCTTGATTGGCTTAAATGGAAGTTAATTGATCAGAGGTTTCTGGAGATTAAAGAAAACTACCCATTAGTCACAAGGTAAAAGCTCTGTGATCAGTTTGATGATGGGAGGTTTTCTGTATGTGAGGCAGGACAATAGTCCCTGACAATCTTCCTGTCAGGCGCCAAACTCAGCTCATTGCCTTAGCAGATCCGTCTGAGTCCTGATTTATGCTGACAGCCCTAAGTGGGAAGTGGGGTGAATGGAAAGATGTCTGCTGAGTGTCATTTAAACTGCAAGGTCTCTAACTTCATGAGTCATGATTGTACTGTAGAAGTTTGGTGCAAGGAAAACATGCCTTCCTTCCTGGCTTATCGCTGCATCTTATTTTCTCCTTTAATCTCTTCCTCCTTCCTCTCCCTTTGCCTTCTCCCTGCCGTCCTCTCTCCCTATCTTCTCCTACTCTTCCACCTCCTTCCCCTCCTCCTCCTCCTCCTTTCTTTCTTTCTTTCTTTCTTTCTTTCTTTCTTTCTTTCTTTCTTTCTTTCTTTCTTTCTTTCTTTCTTTCTTTCTTTCTTCTCCTTCTTACTCTTCCTGCCCTTCTTCCCTTCTCTTCCTTCTTTTTTGCTTGTATCATTCAAGGATTCATGTTTGTGAGGCACTGTATATACATTTTCTGCCCCAGTTCATGATTTATTCTCTACCCAGAGGCCACAGGACGCCTGACTCTGAAGGCCTATGGAAGACAAGAAACCAGAATAAAATAGAATATTTTTTCAGAAAAGGGCCTACAAAATGCAATTAAGAACAGTGAACAACCAGGAGGCCTGAAATACCAGGGAAAACCTGAGAGAAGTGAGCTGAAAGTCTTCTGTACTGTTTATCTCCAGGCCAGGAGTTGCTACTGAACACTGCCTTCACATGTTATGTCTTGAACTTGTATTTTATTCAAGTTAACTTAATGCTCCAACAAGCAACCACTTCTCCATACGCCCTTGATGTACCATGATCATTGTTTGGCCTGTTTGAGAATTGTGGCTTGAAGAAGTGGAGTCGGAGTTCATACTGTTGACAAGAGGCAGACTTGGAAGCCACTTCTATGCAGTGCTGAAGTTGGACTCCTTGTACAACATCAGTTTGCCTTCAAATCACCATGTGAGGCTCAGATGAGAATTTCAAGAACTTTCACGAAAGTAGGCAATGAGTCAGGCCAGGAAACAGAAGATAAAATAAGATGCTTTTACATAGGACTACCAGTTATTCTTGGAACAAGCCTGTGACAAAGTCATCAATTTCCCTGTTCAGGTTGGAGGAGGCTGAGGCTTAAAGAATTTAGGTCATTTGCAGCTGTAGGTGGGGAGGGCTAATGCTGAGATTGTGCTGCATCCAAAACTTGTTTTCCCTGCTTTATGTTTTGTTCTACATGACATTTCACATATTCAGTGATCACAGATTTGGTACCATTACTGCAGCTTAGAGAATTCCACCACGAAAGTGGTAGATACCAATTATTTGCTTTTGTCCAATGTTCTCTGTACCCAGCTACATCACCGAGAAACTGAGTCTGAGTCCTATGACCCAATCACTAACTTCAGCCAACTCACCATCTAACTCTTATCCTAAATTAATGATAACTTATGAGGTTTTTCTTTTATGAATCTTAAAGATTTTTTTCTTCATATTCCTCCTTATCAAGTTCTGCTTTACAACGAAATATATCCCACAATACCACTTAAATCCAGAAACTGTTCTTTTTTTAACTTCTTATAAATCTCCCTACTAATATTGGTTTTTGAGACAAGGTCTCACTTTGTATTTTAGGCTGGCCCTGAGCTCACTGTGTGGCCAGGGGAAGCCTCGAATTCAGCAATCCTCCTGCCTCTGCCTCCTGAGTGCTAGGGTTACAGGTGTGAGCCACCACACCTGGTATTGTTGTATGTGGTTAACTGGGGATCAAACCAGGGACCTTGTGCTTGCTAAGCAGCTGCCGGAAACCCTGAGCTAAATCTCCAGCCTCTTACTAACAATCTTTTCCTCTGGCAGTTAAGGTAGTTATTGATCCAGTCTCTGTCACTTCCTGCTTTTTTCCTTACTAATGAACCCCTGACATATTTGAAGCACTAGAATATTCCTAAGGGAAAAAGCTCTCTCCAGGTTCCTGTCTTCCTTGCAGGTAGGGTAGACATTTGATTTTGTTCTGCCAATGGGCCAGAAGCTGTAAGCACCTGCAGAGTTCTACCTAAGTTATTTCCTAGACACAAGAGCTGCCCTTCCACTTGTTTCATCTTTCTTCCTTCTGACTGAATTATGAAGTCAAAGCCAGGGATAAGAAGTACATGCTAAACATGGAGGAACACAAAGCTCAGGAAGCCTGGCTCCTTCATGACTCTGCTGAGAAACTGCCCAAACCCAGGGATGCCTAGCAAACTCAAGCCTAATTTCCAATCAATGTGTAACACTGGAAAAAGCAAAGATAGGTAGAACATAATTGCATGGTCCTGTGACCTCAGTACTGACCTAGAAGAAAACTTCACACTCTAGTAAATTAATTTCCTATCATAAACATCATTTAAATTGTCAATAATAGGATCTTAAATTGGTTTGCATATGACTAAATTGGCTAAAATGATTCTGTCTGTTGCAATGATAGCTTTGTCATCTGGTCAGTTGGGTAGGCTGAACTGTATTACCTAGAGTTCTATGAGTGAGTGTGTGTGTGTGTGTGTGTGTGTGTGTGTGTCCCACTGTGGGCCACAAGGATCTCAAGAGATTTTAGAGGGAGAAAGAGAAGGCATTGTGAGCTCAATCTTTTTATCACTGAACTGTTATTTGTTTAGTGTAAAGCAGCTGCTAGGTCAGCAGTTTTTCTGTCTTCCCTTGGATATCTCCAGAGCTTCTCTGTGTTCAGCTCTTCAATGAATTCTCCCAGCTTCTTTAGAACATCCTTTCACCCACCAGATTGAGAGGTACATTCCAGGGGGTCCAATGCATGATTGTGAGTCCCAGCTTGTTCATGATTTTCCTCTCTATGGCTCCATTGTAGACAATGGGCTCCAACATCATTGTGAAGACAGTGTTGCAGGTAGTACTTAACCAGTTTCACAACCAAAGAAACTTAGTTTCCTGAAACATATCCCTCATATCATATCATAGCTATCTATCATCTATACATCCATCTATCTATCATCTACTTAACAATCTTTCATCCATTCATCCATTCATTCTAGAGGTTCTGCATTTCAGATGGCACTCTGAATGATGAAGTAACTACTGGGCTGCACCTAATGTGTGTGTGTGTGTGTGTGTGTGTGTGTGTGTGTGTGTATACCATGCACTAAAAAACTCTGTGATCCAAGAGCTTTTCTAACCCACGTGACAGTTCCAAAATAGGCAGGACATGATCTTCTCTGCAGAATCTGCAGCCTAGAAGGAAAGGTTGACCTATATCCACTGACCTACATCCACTGAGATGCTGCCAACTGAGGCCACTGCCTCCCTCAAGCTAATCCACCTCAACTGCATATGGCTGGACCATGATATGAAAGAACTCTAATAAGTTTAGAGGAATCTCTAAACTGATTCTTGCAGGGTCTCAAATGTTCTTATTTTGATTTCTTTCATTTATATTTCTAGTCTATTTCTATGTTTACCTAACCTTTGAAATTTTATTTCTGTTTTTATTCCCTGTTCTATGAACCCGACAGTGATCTTCATGAATCTGTAATGAGCCTTAACAATCTCTCTCAGACCTAGTTTTGCTTTTGATTTCTAGATTCACCTGTCCATGGTTGGCTCACCTCAATAACAACTAGATTAGCAGATGCAGAAACAGCTCCAAACATACTAAATCACCTCATATTTGACAAAGGAGCCAACACACTCAATGGAGGAAAGATGCTTCTTTAATAAATGGTGCTGGGAGGTTTTTCCCGTCAGACTGAGGGACCAGTGGAAGGCGGACCAGACCCAGCAGCACCGGGCCCTGCCATGCCCTGTTTTCCTGCAGACTAAGGGACCAGCGGCAGGCGGACCGGACCCAGCAGCTCCGGGCCCCGCCGTGCCCTGTTTTCCGGCTGACTGAGGGACCAGCAGCGGGCGGACCAGACCCAGCAACTCCGGGCCGCGCCATGCGCTGTTTTCTGGCGGACTGAGGGACCAGCCATGGGTGGACCGGACCCAGCAGCTGCGGAGCCCGCCGTGCCCTGTTTTCTGGTGGACTGAGGGACCAGCTGCAGCCGGACCTGACCCAGCGGATGCGGCCCCACCGTGCCTTGCTTACGGTGGACTGAGGGAGCAGTACGCAGATGCAGCTGCAGGGTGCAGTCCATTTCCAGTGGAGTGAAGGCCGTCCACCAGCCCACTGTATCCTGGAGCTGTGCAGTGAGGAGTCAGACATAGAGGTAACTCATAAGCTCAAAGTATCCAGTATAGAATCTAACAAACCTTTTTATCTTATTTACTGTGTTTAATACTGATATTGGCATTTATTGTATTATGGTAACAAACATGATGTGATTATTCTGCTCAAATACCTACCATGATGTGTCAGGAGTGAGAACTCTCAAGGG
>PVIC010008265.1:0-48650 GCA_004025085.1 Thryonomys swinderianus | reverse complement strand
TTTTTTTTTTTTTTTTTTTTTTTTTTTTTTTTTTTTTTTTTTTTTTTTTTTTTGTGAGACAGGGTCTCGCTTTATAGTTCAGACTGGCCCTAAACTCACTATGTAGTCCAGGCAAACCTCAAACTCAGCATTCCTCCTGCTTCTGCCTCCCAAATGCTGGGATTACAGGAGTGAGCCACCATGCCCAAAATTTCATAGGTTTCAGACCTAATCCATGGTACCGCCCAGAATGTGACCTTGTGTGGAGATAGGGTCTTTACAGAGGTAATCAAGTTAAAGTGAAGTCATTAGGGTGTCCCCACAATGTAACTGATAAAAAAGGGGGAATGTGGGGATTGAGACACATTCAGGGAAGCAAGACCTTCCCTGATAACCCTAAGAAGTAAGTGAACCTCTTGACACCTTGACCTTGGACTTTCAGCTTCTAGAATGATGAGACAATAGAGTCTGTTCTTCAAGACACTGTCTCTGGTACTGTGTGATGGCAGCCGTGGCAAACTAATACCTCTCCCTCCCCTTCACTCTAGGTGGCTCTGACTACTACAGAAGTCATGGTGTAACTTCTAGGTCAGGCCTTAAAAGGGAATATAACTTGCACTGATTTTCTCAGATGAATCTGCAAGGGACCGCTTGGAAAGATCACAGGTTGGTGCTTTAGCCAATAAGCCCAGTGGAGCTAGCTTCAACTGGGAGGGATATGAATTAAGACACAGTTGATTCCTATCTCAGCACTGGGTCATCCCACTTCTAAACCTTCCCAGAGGAGTCCCCCGATACTGTTATACCAGAGCATGTCCACATGAATCTGCCTCACATAAGTTGTGAGTATAATAAAATACTAGGGATGGAACTCAGGACTTTGCACTTGCCTGGCAGGTACAGTGCCACCAAACTAAATCCCTGGCCCTTGTCATATGCCTTTAAATTATTTTTGTGCACAGCTTTTTATCCTATATGGCTGGCATTTTTATTGAAACCCTTTTGTACTTTAGCTTCTAGATGATGCTCTACATTTCTCCTGCCTCTGAGTGGCAATTAAGCCCAGATATTAGTCAAGGACAATAAGTGACTGAGGGGTCAATTTAATACCCTGTTAATGTATGCATTTCAGAGAGACCAAGCAGAAGAGGATGCAGCAGTTCAGGAGGTGAGGACAGGATTTTCAGAATCACTCCCCAGATAATTAAGGGCTCTTGACAAGGCTGGCACAGCTTGTGTGGAGGAAGAGAGGAGCCTGAGTGTCCTATAAGGTGTTGTGCCCCTTTCTTGGGGCAGAGTCCAGGAGAAAACAAAAGTTACAACTGTCGGGGGGTGAGAACTATCGGCCGATCTTTCAATGGAAAGAAAGTAGAAGTCAGTTGTGGTAGAAACCGAAACTTCAACCCCACTAGGCAGCACTGCCAGTCTGAGTTAAATCAATTAACTGTCTGGGCCCCTCAGGGGCAGGGCAGGAAAGGGGACAGCAGCCCATGGGCACCAGCAGCTGCAGTCATGAGAAAATGCAGCCAGTATGTGTTCTTCCTTTTGTGGAGCTCACAATTCTATGGGGCACTGGCTTGATGCTGTTCTTTCTAATAAAGTATTTTTATATATGTTATTATTCTAATTTCTAATAATCAGATCATTGAATCAAACAACGTAAGTATCTTAAAACTCCTACTATACCCTCCCCAAATGCCCTCCAGTTTCTTCAGCAGGCATAAGAATGCCTGTTTCAGGACGGAGATTTGGCTCAATGGTTCCGGTGCCTGCCTTGCAAGCCCAAGGCCCTGAGTTCGATCACGCCCACCAGCCATCAATACCACATACCACAGTGCCGGGCATGGTGGCTCACGCTTGTAATGCCAGCACTTGGGAGGCAGAGGAAGGAGGATTGCTGAGTTGGAGGCTTGCCTGGGCTACATAGTGAGCTCAGGGCCAGCCTGAACTACAAAGCAAGACCCTGCCTGACTAAAAAAAAAAAGAATGCCTGTTTCTTCACGCATGTCAGCCTTAAGTATCCTTTTCCTTTTAGGGCAGAAATAGGACCTATCTAATTTTTATTTCTTTAATTATTAGCAACTAAAGTAGTTATTAGCAAGATGGAACAGTTTTCATTCTTCTTTCCCAAGACTTTCTGAGTTATTCTCACTCATTAGTTCATCCATATAATCTTTGAATTAAAATTTTAAAGTCATTATAGTTTTCATTATAATTGCATTAAGTTCACAAATACAGAGACTGCCAAAAATGTGTACACACTTACTAAGAGAAAAACTTGTCTAAATATTTTAAATACTAAATTTAATGAGACGCCATAAGAATGATACGTTACCTTTGGACTCTGCAATTACAAGAGGTGCTTAAAGTAACAGCCATTAAATTCCAGACATTTATCAGTATGGTGAACTGCTGCTTGGGTGACCTTGGTCACTGAGATTGCTGCCCATGCATTTTCAATTTCTTCTCTAAGGGCTGACAGTGTAGTGGGTTTTCTGTGATATAGGGACCCCTACATAGGGATAACACCATCCATTGAAAAAACAACATATTGTTTTTCTGAAATATGTATATATATATATGCATGTGTGTGTGTATATATATATACATACACACATATGTACATTGTACATGTGTGTGTGTGTCTGTGTATTTGTTTGGTAGACTCTTTATCTGAGAAAAGTCAAAACCTACAGTCTTACACCCATTGAACTAGTTGTAGTTGCTATGCAGAAGAGCAATTTATATTTGTTTCACACCAGAAACATGTTACTAAACACATCATGCCAGGAAAAGCACTAACTCTGTGACAACATACTAATTATATATGGATGAAGTAGTGGCTAATATACCTCTTCTAGAAAACACCACCTATAAGCAATCCAAGTAGAACATTAGGGCTGTAGTGGAAGACATAGAAAAAAGATCTAGAGTGTGTGATGCTGGAGTTGATTCATGGCGCAATGCTAGGATGAAGGGCAGTAGGGTTAAGGGGGTCAGTGCTGCCCACCCTAAGTAGCCTGATTAAGATATAAGGGATAACCGGACGTGGTGGCTCATGCCTGTAATCCCAGCACTCGGGAGGCAGAGACAGGAGGATTGCTGAGTTTGAAGCTTGCCTAGGCTACATAGTGAGCTCAGGGCCAGCCTGAATTACAAAGTGAGACCTTGTCTCAAAAAAAAAAAAAAAGAGATATAAGGGATAGAAAGAGCTGTGGTTGTCCCTTGCTTGCTTTGCTACCTTCTGCCCACCATGTTTCTCCTCTGTGATGAATATCGTGCAAGCCACTCTACCTTGGAGCCAACCAACTATGGACTGAAACCTCTATGGACAGTAAGTCAAATAAACCTTTTTTTTTTGGTCTTAGCAATGAAAAAGTAACTAAGACAGGCTATTAACGATAAAGTTGCTATGAACATTCATATACAAGTCTTTGAAGAGAGATCTGATTTTTATTTCCTTTGGGTAAATACAAGTAGAATGACTAGATCAAATACTGTAGTACGTATAAGCTTAACAGTTTAGGGAATGGCCAAATTGTTTTTCAAAGCAATTGTATCATTCTACCTATTCATTGCAGAGGCTAAGATAGTTCAGCAGACAGCCTGTCAACAAAGGTGGAAAATAATTGGATAGTCCTATGCAAACAATGAAGCTTTGATCTATATCACATGCCACATAAAAAATTAACTCTAAATAGAACACTAAACTAAACATAAATCCTAGAACCATAAAACAAAGAAATTATTTTAAAATGCTGAGGTAGGGCCAGGGACTTAGCTCAGTGACACTGCCACCTGCCTTGCAAACGCAAGGTCAAGAGTTCAATGCCTGGCATAGAAAAAAAAAAGCTGTGGTTGCTTAAGATTCCATTGAGGATATGGCCTGTCAGCAGACCTTGTAGGAGACAGAACTGGAAGGATTTAGAATCAAATCACATGTTATGGAATGAAAGAGAGTTACTGGTGACTTGATATCTCAACACACAGAGGAGGAAAGGCTGACTTTGGCTGACCATTGACAGAGGCTGGTTCCACAGTCGGCTGGCTCCAGGCCAGGAGTGGTATGGCAGATTGGCCTGCGGTGCAGGGGCGCTGCTCACCTCATGGTGCTGGGGAGGCAGAGAGTCAAGGGAGGAGGAGGGACACAGAGCCACACCTCCAGGTTCTGCCCACAATGATACAACACTTCTGACCAGGCCCCAAACAAGGCAGCTAAAATGTCTCCCAAATCCAGTCACCTGTCAAACAGAGAAGGCTTGGAGGCCAATTTAGATCTAACCCATCACAAACACATAATCGAGGATCACCAACAAGTAAATGGTAATGAGGGATAAAAGAAGTAAAAACAAAAAACAGACGGTCAGTGCCAAAAATGCCACAGAAAGACCAAATGGGATTATTTATCCTTGATCTGACAGCATGTGTGCAATACATCAGGAACTCTCATGATCTCCATTTTCAAATGTCCAGAACTCACCCACCTCTCATCACTTCCACTGCTACTTCCCTGGTTCAGGCCAGGTCCAGACATCACCCATCCAGCTCCAGAGGTTTTCTACCCTGTCTCCCTCTTTGCACACCATCGTCCATTATGGATATACTTGACAGAGCAACCAGCAGAATCCTTCACAAAGATTTATATTCTAGAGAAGCCCACTTTGTGATAGCTAAATCTTGGAAACAACCCAAATGCCCATCAGCTGGAGACTGGATAAAGAAGGTGTTTTTTTTTTTTTTTTTAAAGAAAATGGAGTATTAGCCATAAAGAATGATAAACTAGAGACATTTATACTGAAATGGAGGCACTTTGACGACATAAGTGAAATAAGACACAGATGCCATATTGTTTCTCATATAGTATGAGCAACTGAAAGTGGAAATGAAATCCAGAATGTATGACAGGTTTGTGAAATAGGAAGAAAATGTTCCAAGGGAAAAGGGAAAGGGGGAAAGGGGAAAGCAAAGAGGGGCAAGAAAAAATTCAATGTTAAATGCAAAAAATGAAATAAAACTTATGTATATTGGGAGTGAGGTGTAGGGAGGGCAGGGGAATGAAGAAATAATGAGAATCAAGATATATTATGTACAGGTACAAATTCTCAATGTTGAATGTCATCATAATGTAACTAGAATATACCAATAAGCTCAAGTTTTAAAAAAGGACCTAAATTCTATGAGATCACCACTCTGTTCAAAATCCCAAAGTGGTTCCCTACTTCACTTAAAGTCAAAGCCTAAGTCCTTAGAAAACATTTCTCTTTGACTTCATTTCCTACTCCATAATTCTGTATCATTTTCCCCTGTCCATCCCACCATGCTGACCTGCTGCCATTATTTAATTATGGTAAGCCTCTTCCCATCTTGGGGCCTTTCCCTAATTTCTCCTTCTGCTGGGAATTCCCCCCATTCAGTTTTATCATTATTCAGGTATTTATTTGGTCATTATTTAAAATCACAACCATCCATCTTACTATTCTCTACCTTCTTACTCTCTGCTCTTCCCTACAGAAACTACTGCTAGCACACAATTAATTAATTAATTAAGTGATCTTTTTATTTATTTTGTAGAGTCTCTCTCCTGATAAACACAGAATATTTTAGAATAAAGATTTTTAAAAATTAAGTTTACTGGTTTATTTTAGGTATACATTATGATCACATTCATCCTTGGAAATTTGTACCTGCGCGCACTGTATCTTAGTTTTTGTTTGGGGGGGCAAAGACTTTTGTCTATTTGTTTATTGATGTGTCCCTGTGTCATAGTATAGTACCTGTGTCATAGTACATACTCAGTAATGCTCATTAAGTAAAAAACACTGCAGTCCTGGCAACTGCAAAGTCATTGTTAACTCTGTATTATATTATTTCAGTAAGATCCATTTCCCAAAATAGTAACATAAATTTGGAAAACATTTGACCTATATACCACTGGAAGGGTCACACATAGATGATAAACCTCACACTTGCAAAGAGTTGCAATCAAGTCCACTGCTTTCCTCATTTAACTCAGTTTTCCCCAAATCTGCACGGGCAGCCCCGGCACACTGGTGAGCACAGCAGGGGGTGCTGGACAGAGTAATGCCATGAGCGCCCATGGAGTGACTGAGAGATGGCAAGGGAGCAAAGGGGACAAAAGACTCTGCAAAAACTGATGAAAGGAAGTGTGGACACCCACTTGCATTGGCTCCAGGGAAAGGAACTTTTTTTTTTTTTTTTTTTTTTTGATCCAAGGAGTTGGAAAAAGCTTGTGAAGCTGAGAAGAGAATGGAGGGAGGTAATAGTTGTTATGGCTGTGTCTGGATGTCTGCGTAAAGCCTCATGTGGTCATAGGTGGGACTTTTTCAGAGGAGACTGGACCTGGAGTGCTTGACCCTGGAATTGATTCATGGTGCAATGCCAGGCTCAGGGGCGACAGGGTGTGAGTACTGCCCACCCTAAGTAGTCTGGATTGTCTAAAAGGGGCAGAAAGACGCTGTTAATGTCTTTGCTTGCTGCATTTGTTGTCTTCTGCCCATGATGAACTCTTCCTCCTTGGCCATCCCCTCCATCACATGCACCCTGCCTTGGAGCTGATTATGGACTGAGACAGTAAGTAATGAATAGACTTCTAAATAGGTTAGAAAGCACATCAAAATAATGTCACCATGTATTCTTTTAAAATGTTAGCTTTCAAACATTTTTCTTATTGTGATCTACACAAAGAGATTCATTTTAGCCATTCAGTGTACATACACACATAAATATGCAACAATAATTAAGGTAAGGGCATCACAAACAATTTTTAGTGTTATGTGCCATTCAGAAATATTTTCCTATTCTCTCTCTCTCTCTCTCTCTAAGAGAGAGAGAGAGAGAGAGAGAATATGTATAGAGAATTTTTTTATATAAGAGATTTTTTTTTTTTTTTAGGCAAGGTCTCACTTTGTAGTTCAGGCTGGTCCTAAGCTCACTATGTAGCCCAGGCAAGCCTCGAACTCAGCAATCCTCCAGCCTCTGCCTCCCGAGCGCTGGGATTACAGGTGTGAGGCACCACAACCGGCACTGTGGTATGTGGTATTGATTGCTGGTGGGCGTGAGCCACCACACCTGGTATTGTTGAATGTGGTTACTGGGGATTGAACCAGGGACCTTGCACTTGCAAGGCAGGCGCCGTGAGCACTGAGCTAAATCTTCAGCCCCCCTCAGTCTATATTTTGGCCTGTTCCATTCTGTTCTGTGTTGCTGTTTTCTATTTTCTTTTATTTATGTCTGTCTGTTGGTCGGTCGGTCTGTCTGTCTGTCTGTCTGTCTATCTATCTATCTATCTATCTATCTATCTATCTATCTATCTATCTATCTATCTACCTACCTACCTACCAACCTATTTATTTTTGAAATAGGGTCTAGCTTTGTAGTTCAAGCTGGCCCTGAGCTCACTATGTTGGCCAGGCAAACCTCAAATTTAGCAGTCCTCCTGCCTCTGTCTCCTGAGTGCTGGGATTACTGTTCTATTTTCTTTTAATGCTAGTTAAAACCCATTGAAATGATTTCTTGAACCAGAATTTTTCTTTTCTTTCTGCTTTTAGGTGTGCCTGGAAATTATCTTCAGTCTCAATCTCTTCTTTGATTGTGTCTGTTCTGGTATTTATCCTATATATTTATTTATATTTGCATACACTACTTTCTTTATTATTGATGTTTCCATTAAGGTTTTTAAAAAATTATTAAGGGCTACAGAATACAAATGATACCATACACAAAGCTCTGATTCCAGTCCCTACCACAATAATAATAATTTATTTCTTGCTTACTGATACCTTTAAGTTTTCTTCCCTTCTCACTATGTTTATCATGCTTACTTTAAATTCTTATGTGTTTCAATAATTATGCTCCAGATGATATAAACTGTTCCATTTGTATAGTAATCATGCTCCTCATATTCAGCATCTTGGAAACTGCCTCTTATGAAAAATTGGAAAACATGGAAAAGTACAAAATAAAAACCACCCACAACTTCATTACCCAGAAACCACCAATTGACTTTTTGGTCTATTTCCTTCTAGTATGCTATTGACACACACAGTGTATCAGTTAAGGAAGTATTGTAGGGTAATGTTAATCTTAAAATTTTTCAACTTATTAAAATTTTCACAGATACAATTTTCAATGATTAAAAATTCTCTTATAAGGATATATAGCAATATATTTAGGTCTTAGACATTTAAAATGCTTTCAGTTTTTGTCTCCTGTAAAGAAAATCACTGCAACAAACATCTTACACATAAATGCATCTTTATATTTCTGGTTATTTCCTTAGAAAGGAGTTATAGGTCAAGAAGAATAGGTGTCATAGCTAAGCTCTACATTGGTAAGTTGTTTGCAAAAAGGTTTGTACCCTTTATATTTGTACAGGTGGCCTGTGCACTCCTACCATCGCATCTTCTGTCTTGTAATTTGGTTACTTGATCGTTTCCCTTTTACTGTTTTGCATGTCTCTGATTAGTAGTGATCATTCATTCTTTGTAGTAACTCTTCTGTAAATTTTGGGTTCAGGCCCTTTTCCAGAGTTTTCTGCCTGGGAAAGGAGCCAATCAAAGCATTCTAGCAAAAGGTACTCTTACATGCCTCTAGTGGAAGATGAGGAGAATATTTTCTGCAGAAGCCTGCTGTTTGTACTTGCTTTTAACCAGAATCTTCCAGCTTGGTGTTGAAACAGGGGAGGAGGTAAAGTCCTGGCCCTGAGGGTAGACATGGAAGTTTCCATGTGTTTGAATACCTAGCAAGAGAGTAATGTTTCAATGCCTGTACATCAGACAGTAGAGAATGAGAGGAAGAGAGAAAGAGTGAGTGGGTGTAGGCACTGTACACATTTAAAACACACACACACACACACACACACACACACACTATAATTCACTGAAGCCTTTCTCATGGCCTCGTGAGCATCCTTTTCATTTTCAGTATGTCTTGGAGATAGCTGTATCCCCCAAATCACTTTACAAAACCTTGTCCTTAAAAGGAGAGAATCTCTTCACAGAGAGCCCCTGGGTGAACTATAAAGGAGAAATAAGTGAAGTACTTTCTAGACATAAGGCATATTGAGCATTCTGAATCCAAAAATCCAAAAGTGTTCAAGTGCTGACAGACCACAAATGGAAAATTCTACACCCAACCGCATGGGACAAGTTATGGTAAAAACATAGGCAAACTAAAAATACTGTGTAAAATTACCTTCAAGTTGTATAGCTGCATATGAAGAACAATTCAAACATAAATGAACTTTGTATTTAGGCTCAAGTCCTGTCCTTAACTTATTTTATTATATATGTGTGTATATATTGGAAAAACCTGAAAAATAAGAAATCCAAAGATTTCTGTTCCCATGAATTTTGAATAAGGGCCACTCAACCTGTTGTCATGTCTCTGTTCCACTCATATTAGAATTTCAAATACTATTTTGAGGAAATTAATTTCTTAAACATTGTCAATGTATATCAGAAGATTACAGAGCTGCAAATATATACTCTTGAGAACTTTGTATTAAAGGTAGCCCCCAAAATGAGTGCTCTTCTCTGGACAGAGATGAGTATATTTTACAATTAAATTCATGATAAAAGTAGCTCTTGAAATTTTGACTTGGAGCTCAAATTTTAAACATGTGCAACTGCAAAAGACTGAGATATAAAGCTGGTAGGTCTGTGTGGACATGTCCAGGAGGCAGAGCTAGTTCAAGTTAACTTAGTAAAGAAAATTCCTGAGTCAGTGTAAATAATTTTGCTGTTATAAAACACAGATTTAGACCTTTGCTGACTCTCTGAATTCTTGCTCAGGCCACAAAATGTTTATTTAAAGAGCTATTACACAAGCAAGCGCTTCCTGGTGAGACTTGGAGGCCACTAAAATATCTTCCTTAGGAAGGAATGTCAACTCCCATCCCATCACCTAGAGGCTCATCGTGGAACATTGGGTTAAGGATTGTAAAAGAGGCGATCAAAATCTGTAGTGAATGTTTAAATTCAAAATTTATCACAATGAAAGGCAGATTGCCATTAACCTCCCTTAAAATACATTGAGCCCACTTATGCCATCATTCTTGCAACATTCTGAAGCAATTCTAGCAATCTTTGATGTCTTTATAAGGGGTGATAAAAAATGTGGTGAATGCTGCTGCTGATTGCCAACCAACATAGAGCAGGCTCATACCAACACTGTGGTGTGTCTCACCCACCTACTCACCTCATCTAGTGTGGTAAGGCTTCCAGCTCTTCTACAAAATAAAAAAGACCATGAGAGGTAAACATGTTTAATGGATTCAGGACATGGGGCAGCTATGGGAAAGCAACAAAGGACACTCATGAAACAGCATCTTACATAAAGATGTAAATATTCATATTTTTTTCTTTTCTTTTCTTTTTTTGGTACTGGGGATCCATCTTGAGATCTTGCACTGTGAGGCAGGTGCTGGAGCCACTGACTAAATTCTCAGCCTATCATAATTTTCAATCACATCTTGTCTTAGTCATTTTTCTCTTGTTGCTGAGACAAAATACCAGACACCCAAAGTTAAAGGAGAAGAGGTTTATTTTGGCTCACAGTTTGTAGAGGTTCCAGGCCATAGCCAGCTGGCTCCAAGCCAGGCAGAATGCACAAAAGAAACAATTCATAGCAAGCAGAAGCCAGAAAGTAACAAACTATTAGCAACAACAGCCGCTTTCTTTCTACCCCTTTTACACTCAAGCTTTGTTACCTTCCTGGTTTAGGATGAGAAGCAAAGCAATCAGTGAACTAATTTAGTAATTACACCCTCTTACTTCCAGTGTCCTTAATCCTAGCATTGCACCATGAATCAGTCCCAGTGTTGCACACTATAGATCCAGCCACCTCTGAAAAAGCCCCACCTATGGTTACATGAGGTTTGGAGAGGATATCTAGGCACAAGCTATAACATACCTCCTACCAATGCGATTTCCAGGCTTCCACAATGGTGCCAAAGAAGCAAACTGGAGAAGCAGACAGCATGGCCCGCAGAGTCCCACCTTGGGAGAGGCTTCAGGACCTGGGACATGAGAAAAGGCAGAGTTCTGCCCTGTTTTCACCACTGATGAGGGCCAGTCACCCCTTCCCCGAGCTCCTCCCTCAGCCATCACAGGGAGGAACTCACTTCAGCTGTTGTGAGCATGAAAGCAGCTTAGCAGGAGCTATGACATTACACCACAGAACAGTGCTGAAGTGAAGGACCCTAGAGAGTCAAGGATACATTTTAAGGTCATCTTGATCCACTGAGGATTGGGGCAAGTATGGCAGCATTAAAAGGGTATTAAAAAGTACAGAGTGGGCATGAGGATGATTGCAATTTTTTCTGGGGGAATCTTAAAATGTACCAAAGATAATGTGAACATCTGCATCCAAAAGGCTCAAAACTGTGAACAAGTTGACATTTGAAACCCAGAGGGTTGAGTTTCCCTTATAATAGTCAGGGACAGCCTGTTCTATTGATAAAATATGGTTTCTTTGGGATTTCAGATGTGGGAGAGATGCAGAAAAGTGATTTGTTTAAAAAAAGTTTTATCGAGCAACTACTGCCTGTAGTGTAACAAAGAGCTAAGTGGAGGTTGAGAAACTGAAAAGGAAAAAACAACCCAAATGTTCATGGATAATGGATAAATAAAATGTGGTACATCCACACAAGGGAATATTACTCAGCCTTGGAAGGAAAGAAATTCCTTCCAACACATGAACTTGAAGCTGCATGAAATGATCGAGACACAAAGGACAAATATTGCATCTTTACTTATATGATGTATCTAGAGTACACAAATTCATACAGGTAGAACAATAGTTGCAAGGGCTGGGGATAAATGGGTGGGTGGTAGAATAGAGGATTATTTCTTAGTGAGCACAGAATTTGTTCGGGCTGCTGGAAAAGCACTGAAGATGGATAGTGGCGATGGTTGTGCACCAATGCAAGGGTTCCTAATGTCTCTGAACCGTGCATTAAAATGATTAAAATGGTAAACTACTCAGGAAACACTGGTTATCGGCCCAGCGGCTTCCCACCCACCTGTCTGCCCGCAAGGCTCTTGGCTCCCGCACAGGACAGGGTCTCCACGCGAAGCCTTTCGCGTCCTACAAAGATAAAAACACACTCATATTCCGCTCCTGGGTGAACACCGGGATGCACAAGGAGCAGTTCGCCTTCCTGCCTTGTGGTTCACGTCTCCAAGTCTCTGCCACCCCATACCCACTGCAGGAGCCCCCAGGACCCTGCGTTCTCCAGGCAGAAACCAAAAACAAAGGGCCACGCCTCCCGAGAGTTGAGAGTCCAGGCCTCCTAGGTTCCCGCCGCTCGTAAACCGGCAACCTGGGCGGGGCTCTGTGAGGCTGGGAGCCCAAACTCGCGGTTGAGAGAGTCGGAATCCCCAGGCCCCGGAAGGGACCCCGCGACCGGCCGGCCGCTCTCTCCAACGCCGGCTGTGCGGCTTGTGGCGGCCCGGGTGGCCGGGCCAGCGCCCCGAGGCCGCCAGGGGGCAGCTGTCCCCGCACCCGCGGCCGGCGCCCCGCTGCCACCTCTAGGTCCGGGCCCCCAGGGCGCGGCCGGGGAGGTCCCTCGGCCTGCTCCAGGGACCGTCGCCGCCGTCCAGTGGGGGCCCGGCTGGGTGACTTCCTAGCTGCGGCCCAAAGCCGCGCGGTCTTCAGGAAGGGAGGTCCGGGGATGAGGGACAAGAGGGACTGTGGGGGGACTGAGGCAGGAACCCTCGGTGGCAGCACTCGGGGGATCTCAGGAAAGCGGCGCTGAAGTTCGCAAACTAAAGTGGTTTCGCTAAAGCGAGCAAAACCAGGGTCCCGCCCAAAGGTGGGGCTTGCGAAAGCTGCCGGCGTTCTGCCAAGGCCCCGCTAGGTTTCTGACCTTCAGCACATCCTCACACCTTGCCTCCAGGGGCCAGGAGGTAATCTGTCAGGTTTGCCAAACGTTTCTGGAGACCCGCGCGCTCTTTAACTGTCTTAAAGGACCTGTGGAAGGGACCTGTGGAAAATGACGAACGAAAGCACAGTCTATCTCCCAGCGCATTTTTTGGACAAATTCGGGGCGGTGGGAACGCTGAACAGAATGACGACCCTAAGGGGTCATCAGAAATAAATGATCGCCGGCGAGCAAATTCTTTCAATATCTGCCACTCAGCAACTTCCAGTCCTGCGAAAATCAGTGTGTTTATTTAGCCATCGACTGAGTACTTAGAAAACTTAAACCTTTCGCTGCAAAAGTGAACTTCTTGGTAAGGACTCCTTGCTACATCAACAAATCAGTGCGATGCCTGATTAATAATGCTGATTAATGTTGGCTCGGGTTAATGCGGAGCTCATTACAATAATTAGATGGGCGGCCATACATCAAATCGGAGTCAATGAAAAATAATTTATTTGGAACTTTGAGACATTTTCATAGATCTTTCAAAGGTCTACGATAGACTTTATGGGTCATTTGTAAGTTTAACTGGTGGTAACCGTACATACTCAGGAATAAAAACCCAATTTTAAAGGAAGTTTTAGGTGGGCGGGTAGTTTATTTTTGAAGTTCTGTGATTGATAACAGTACCAACGAAACGTTTCAAAACGAGCGAAGCACTTGGTTGATAAAATGATATATACAAGCGTAGCTGATGATGGTTCCCACAGAAAGCCATTGAATTTCGATTCCCAGTTCTTGTCCAGTGGTAATTTTAATCAAAAAGTTAAACTTTTAAGGCAAAGTTCCCATTTTGAAACAGAACCATTTTAGGAAATGCAAAAATCCGGAAGGTATGGTTGTAGGAATGTGATTGCCACGCTTGGGATTTCCCACTGGCCCGAATAATTAATTTAGCTGGTGATAATGACAAAGCCTTCAAGTAGTATCATCTTGGAATTATTTCCACTCCCTTGTCACCTGGAAAAGCAAACTGAAAGGGATTTCGCGTCTTGCAGTTTAGAAAATTTTCATTCTCCAACAGAATATTGGAAATATTTAACAGGCTTTCTAAAACACATATTAAAGTTGTTGTTAAAATTACTTATCATTGTAGTTTCTATTAAGCCTGCTCATGTAGAAATATGTATTTTACGATAAGTATTTTGAGAAATACTGTGAAATGCTTAAAATGTTCATTGAGAGTTCCTTCTTCAATATGAAAGCTAGTTTTTAAATGGTTCCTAGATATAGTTATGTACGTGTGAGTAGTTACTAATTTTTAAACTTCTTTTCTCGAATCAATTATTTCTTTATGGAAATAAAGTAATGGTTGGGGTATTTGTGGGATCCTATCATCAGTGTGAGGTAGTTTAGCGTCAAGTCTTCAAGCCATGCAATTACAGATAAGTGACTAAAAACGCGAGACTAACAGCACTTTTATTAACAGATGGTGGGAAACAAACGTCTTACCAAAGGGAACGGGTTAAAGGGTCAATAAACAATCATTACCGTGTTTAAACGGGAGGGGCCCCTCATCAGATTCATGGAGAGCCGCTCGCCCAACCCGGAGGAGCTGGGACACCCACCAGCCCCGACGCCTCTCAGGGGACAGACGGGGGTCCCCCCCTTCCCCGCGCGCGCGGGGCGGCTCCTGGGGTGAGAGGGTAAACCTCGGCTCCCCCAGAGCTTCTGAGGTTGGAGCTGAGCGCTCACTGGGAGATGTGATTTAGGACTGGGTGCCCTAAATCGCTTAATAGGTCACCGCGGGCAGCCCGACCTTCAGCCGGTAACAGAGGGGTCCGCTCTCCCAGCCGCGGCCACTCCGGCGGCTGAACTTTCTCTCCCGAGCAAAGCCGCTCTCTCCCCGGCTTCCCTTCCCTTCCCCCGGCCGCGCTGACGTGCGCACCATGTGACAGGCCCCCTTCTGCTATAAGCCGGGAAAGGTCCGCCCCCTTCTGGACTCGGCCCCGGCCTCGCCGCGCTCGGTTCCCGGACTCTAAGGTGTCCCGCGCCCTCCGGGGCGCCCGGCTCGCGGACTCGCGCGGGGGCCCGGGGCGAGGGGGCGCTCGGAGCCGGGAAGCCGGGGCCCGCCGGGAGCACGCGGAGCCCGGGACGCGCACACAGCGCACGGCTCGCGCGGCGGGCGGCGCCGGAGTTGCGAAGTCGCAGCGCGCGACCCGCCGCCCCCAGCGTGGCGCCCCCGGGCCAGGCCCGCCGCCCAGGGCCCGGGCCGGGCGGCCGCGGGAGCCCGGACTGCGGCGCCCCTATGCGCCGCCCCGCCGCCGCCGCCGCCGCCGCGCCACAGCTATGACCCTGAGCGCGGAGATGTCCGATGCCTCTGGCCTCGCCGAGGAGACAGACATCGACGTGGTGGGGGAGGGCGAGGACGACGACGACGAGGAGGAGGACGACGACGAGGGCGGCGGCGGGCCCCGGCTGGCTGTCCCCGCGGCGCGGCGGCGGCGGCGCTCGTACGCCGGGGAGGACGAACTCGAGGACCTGGAGGAGGACGACGACGACGATGACATCCTTCTGGCCCCGCGGGCGGGAGGCTCCCCTGCGCCCCCCGGACCCGCGCCCCCGGCCGGGGCGACCTCGGGGGGCGGGGGCGGGGGCGGCGCGGGCGCGGGTCCGGGCGGCGGCGCGGGCGCGGGCGGCGGCGCCAAGAACCCGCTGGTGAAGCCGCCGTACTCGTACATCGCGCTCATCACCATGGCCATCCTGCAGAGCCCCAAGAAGCGCCTGACGCTGAGCGAGATCTGCGAGTTCATCAGCGGCCGCTTCCCCTACTACCGCGAGAAGTTCCCCGCCTGGCAGAACAGCATCCGCCACAACCTCTCGCTCAACGACTGCTTCGTCAAGATCCCTCGCGAGCCGGGCAACCCGGGCAAGGGCAACTACTGGACGCTGGACCCCGAGTCCGCCGACATGTTCGACAACGGCAGCTTCCTGCGCCGGAGGAAGCGCTTCAAGCGGCAGCCGCTGCTCCCGCCCAACGCCGCGGCCGCCGAGTCGCTGCTGCTGCGAGGGACGGGGGCCGCGGGGGGCGCCGCAGACCCGGCCGCCGCGCTCTTCCCGCCCGCGCCGCCCCCGCACGCCGCCTACGGCTGCGGCCCCTACGGCTGCGGCTACGGCCTGCAGCTGCCGCCCTACGCGCCGCCCTCGGCGCTCTTCGCCGCCGCCGCGGCCGCCGCCGCCTTCCACGCGCACTCGCCGCCGCCGCCCCCGCCGCACGGCGCGGCTGCCGAGCTGGCCCGGACCGCCTTCGGGTACCGCCCGCACCCGCTGCGCGCCGCGCTGCCCGGCCCGCTGCAGGCCAAGGCGGGCGGCGCGGGCGCCGGTGCGCTGGCGCGCTCGCCCTTCTCCATCGAGAGCATCATCGGGGGCAGCCTGGGGCCCGCCGCCGCCGCGCAGGCCGCCGCCGTGCAGGCCGCCGCCGCGCAGGCCTCGCCTTCGCCCGCGCCCGCGGCAGCGGCCCCGGCGCCCGGGTCCGCGCCCGCGGCGGCGTCCGGCGGCTGCGCGGCGCAGGCGGCTGTGGGCCCGGCCGCCGCGCTCACGCGCTCCCTCGTGGTGGCCGCCGCGGCCGCCGCCTCCTCCGTCTCTTCCTCGGCCGCCTTGGGGACTCTGCACCCGGGGACGGCCCTGTCGAGTGTGGAGAACTTTACTGCTAGGATTTCCAATTGTTAATAGCGCTGCGTTAGCGCGCTCGAGAAGGAGAAGGTAGGACTTCGGGGGTTGGTACCTTCGTGGCGGTGGCTTGGTGTTCTGCGCGCTCCTCCGGGGCCCTCCGGACCTCGCGCGCCGATTTTCGCCGCTGTGGAGTCGCGGATGAGACTGTTCGGCCAGAGCTCCGCGTCCGGCCCAGAGGGTCCCTCTATTTATGCAAAGTCGCCCTATGCTGCAGCCGACCCGGGTGAGGAAGAGGGTGCTGGAGGGGGTTCTCCCTGTCTAGGCACTGGGGGCTTCCTTGACTTTTGGCAAACCGAAAAAAAAAAAAAAGCCTTTTGAGGTGTAGAGATTCTCAGGTCCAGGCATTTAAAAAACAAAAAACTTTGGAATGAAGAATAACACAAAAGTAAAGGTCTCAAAGAACGACTTTTACCCGAGGACATTTGTCTGGTGTGCTTTTTCATAAAAAGGAGAAAATGATTAATATGTTTACAGAAGAAACAAAAGTCAAAATTATCAGTCCTTATTTTAACCTGTGTTTTGTAACATAATAGACATGCGGAATTTTTATTTTGTACTTAACTGCATATTCTTTACAAGGAATATTGTAAATTTTACTGGCAATTACTATTGTACTATTCTAATGTAAGATTTTTACACTTTTTCAGAAATAAAATGCTTAATTTTCAAAGAAAAGCCGCCAAAGTAATTGACTTCAGTTGTTCCTTTCTTAGTTTTTCTTTTCTATTTAAAAAAAAAAAGTTTCTAAGTGGGATAAGTAGCCCGATGCAAGATAGACATAGATATTATTTGAAACTCCATTTCAAGGAGAACAAGAAAATCATGCCGTAATTTTTTTTAAACTTCCTAAGTCAGAACCATTGCATAAGTTCAGAAAGTATTTTTAACTGACTACAAATGAAAGAAGTTACTTTCATGGGCCTTTCCAAATCTGGTTCTATTCTATCTTAAAGACTTCTGAGGCGTTAAAATTGAAGCCACCATTGCTTTACAGTAATTTTATAGGAATTTTAGATTCAATTTTTGTTCTCATTTCATTTACCTTTCACTTTTCAGCCCGGTATTGTGTGCGTCTGCAAAAGGCTTCAATATGCAGTTTAATAGAAAATTATAGCCATCAGTTAAAAAGCTTTAGAGTTTTAAGTAACCAAATATTTGCATATGTAAAGTAAGTTGTAGCTGAAAGCTCTTGTGGTTTAAAATTACTACTTTTGAGAGTAAGGGGACTGCAGTAGTTGCTTAGAGCTTAGAGTTTTACCATAAAGGGCAAACACTGAAACTGTAGCTTAAATAATGCAAGAGTAAGAAAGCCTTAATTTTAGGATAAGGACATGTTTGAAGAATTAAGGTAGGAGGTATTTATTGAATTACTTGTATTTATATGGTTGGGGGATGTGGAATGTCCTTTTTTCCATCTTCAAGTCCTACATTAAATACTTTTAGCTTATAGTTCTTTGAAAAAACACGAGGTTTAAAAATTATACATATTAATTAGGGCTTTCAATAAAACCAAGGCATATGCAGTACATAATTTAAACATCTAGAAGGTGACTTGCAGTGGAGAATAAATTTGTTTACTCAGTTTCTTTAGAATGCCTGAATAGGAATGTATCTGAAGATCTGCCTAAATGACCAAATCGGTGAAGTCTGCGTCGTAGGTCAGTAGTTTTCAATGATACTCACTTTTACCCCGTTGGTCCTGGAGTTGGAACCCTGATCTTGGTGCCCAGGTGGCAAGAGCTACATCCTAGACCTGTGATACCCTCACACCCTGCCCTGTCCCTTTATCCCTTTGAAGGGAGGAAAGCACCGACTACCAGTCTCAAAATGAAGTTCAGTTTTTTCCCCCTTTGAGGTGTTTGGAAGAAGCTAAGTAAGAGATTTGAGGAAACACACCCTCAAATTTACCGTCAAATATACAGCTACAAATTCAAATAGTGTTAGATCAAAATCTTACACTCAAAGAGTTCTTGTACCCGAGGCCTGCGGGGAGAGAGACGTCGGACTAGAGAACCGGGGGGTCCTAGGGCCAGGGTGCGAGGTGGTAGCAGGGGGTCCCTGGGGCACCACACAGCGGGAGCGCCTTCCGGTCCTCTGCATCGCACAGATCTGAAATTCAGATCTGAAATCAATTACGAAGACGTCTAAGAACAAAACTATTTAATTTTAAGAAAAAAATTGCATAATATATGGGCCCCTGAAAGCAGAGAGGAAATCCCAACTAAGCCCTTCCTGGCTCCCGTGTCTGTCAAGTGTGCCGAGGAGCTCCACCCTCCGCACTGTCAGTGCGCTCCGGGGGTCGCGCGGAGGCTCTGGCGACTGGCTCCGGCTTCCCGCGCGGGTTGTTTCCGGGCAGGTGGGCACTGCATGAGCCCCGGGCACCCGGAAAAGCCCGAGCCGACTCCTAAGTGAGCGTTGTCTCCCGTGGGGCCCGTGCCCCAGCCTCGGGATGTGGGGCCTCTTTGCTGACCCTCCGGGGCGCGTAGGACAGGGACGCGGGGTCTGTGGGCGCGATGCGGTAGGGGCTGGCACAGGCGTGGGCCGTGGACCCGAGAGCCCAGGCGCGGGGCGCGCGCGGGCGGGCGGAGCAGGCGAGCAGGTGCTGGAACAAAGGCCTCCGGGCCCTGGGCTACCGGCCTTTGATGGGCAAGGACGTCTCCTCCCCGGGCTCCTCATTCGCATGCAAATCTAGCGCTGGTCCCCTTTTCTTTGAAGGCAAACAGAGGGGTGTTTGTGTGTTTGGAGGGACCAGCCTGCTTGAACAAGGCTTCCTCAATAGGCTGGGTCTCGAAAAATAAACCAGTTGGACAAACATTGGCCACAAGCTCTCCTCCTCCCAACTACAAAGTGTGGATTTGCTACAACTCATTAACCCGACGCTTTTCTCCCCTTCTTCTTGTTTCTCTACTCATCAAACGCCCCCGTAGAGCTTCCAGACAAATGGCCGAAGCACAGTCGGGAGGGAATTGCAGTTAATAGGGAGAGGGATATATTGGGGCTAATGGTTCAGGCAGCTCGGGGAGAAGGACCACACAAAAAGGAGCCTCTCCATTCAGGTCTGCAGCTAGATCCAGCCAAATGTTACCTATTGCCGCGTAATGAAGCCTTTCTGGATTGAATTGCTCCTTGTACCACACATGGTGTCATGACCTTAGATTGTTTCTTGGTTGATTTCTTTTTTCTCTGTTGGGTAATTATTTTATTTCTTTAAAATAAGAAGTTAGTGCTTCTGCTCAACATCTCCATCCTACACATTTATTTAACAACCACTTCCTTTGCTCTTTCAAAAGAGAGAGAGAAAGTAACTGAATAGCTGCAGGGAGGACACTGTGAGGGCTTTCCCACTTTTTTACTTGCTGAAGAATCTGTATGTTTAATTATCTCTGCTTCTCTGTCCACTGCTCGGTGGCCCTTTCCTGCCCCAACTTTCTGGTGGGGGAATTGGAATTTTGAATGTACTTATTATCTAAACTCTTACAGTGAGTGCAGTAAGTAGCCATTTCTGGAAGAGGACTCTGTCCTTCACATTTTTCCCCCCTCTTTTTTATAAACCCACTATTTCTTCCTGTAGGCCATCCGCTGAGAGAGCTGGGGGAGGTGATCATTCTGAAGGAAGGTGATTATTTTGATGGACTACCAGTCTGTGTCATTTATTAAAGGCTGTCTGAGGCCACTGTTCTGCTTTTTTTTTTCTCTCTGGCTCCAGTGGCTCTAGTTTCCTTGTTTGATGAAGGACCAAGCTTGGAGCAGCTATTGGCTGCGTTGCTCCAACTGCTGTTGATAGGTAGGGATCTGATTTTACTGCTCAAAGCCCCAAATCAAAGACTCTCGCTCTGATTTCGAAATCCTCTGCAGGCTATACCTTCTGTTCACAACTGTTCTCATTAGGATGGAGAGAGTCATTTAGGGCAACTTAAAGGTCAGTTCAGTGCCAGACACAACCCGCATCCAAAAGGTGTGCAGAAACAGCCCTCCTCTCCTAGGGCTCCTCCAGGTGGGCTGAGCATGCCTCAAATTAGGGTTCCACTCTCACTACAGAGCTAGACTGCATAGGGACTGGCCTGGGCAGCAGATGCGGTGGGCCCAGCCCTGTCTGCCTCCGCTCCTGCCTCTGCAGCTTCCTGGTGGTGCACCGAGCCACACCGCCGGACGCGGCCGTGAACGCTCGCTGCCCATCAGCCGCCTTTGCCTGCTTTCTCCACTATGACTTTTGTAATTAGACATATGTTTTCTGTTGGTAAATGTGTTTGATGTCACGGCCAGTGAAACATAGTGCGTTTATAGGGCCACGAATATAAATGTGTAAATATGTTTAGTGTAAAATTTGGCCCTTCGACTTTAGCAATAAATACTCTGGCAACTCGGATACGATTACATTTGACAGAAAGATGGAGAATCTGATCATGACCAGCTGCTCAGGGCTCTTTGGGGCTTACACTGCCCCAACTGACATCACTTTTCAGATAATTTCTTTGCATGTCACATCTCTCTAATCACATCTTTCCCTTGATGTGAACAGCTTGGGCTCCTTTCTTTTTCTGGTTGACCCTTCTGGTGTGCAGGAAACTTTCCTCCCACTCCTTTACTGGGGAAAATACGAGCCAGTAACAAGCAAAACATACGAAGAAAAACAACTGATGATTGTCATTGGAGCCCTTATGAGTCCTGAGCCTTCAGGTGTGGTGGGGTAGCTAAGAAAGAAATGCAGTTGAAAAATTAGAAGCTCCTGACCCATATTTGTAATGTTCCTTGCCATGATCATTAAAAAAGTGCTTTGAGCTACTCTGAGATTTTAAGAACTAAAAATTTTATGGGACTATAATATTCATATAAAGAAGTGCAGAAATTCCAACAGCTTCTTATAAATGAGCATGGGAGGACTGCACAAGAAGCACATGTTACCAGTGTCCCCCAAACGCATGTGTGCCTGCAGACCTCATTGTGTATTGGCTTTTTAAAAGAACTTTCACTAGTATTTTACTAATGGTCTTTTAAAAAGACTTTCAACTAATAAATTACACTGAAATAGTACAAGAATTATGACTGACTTCGTTTCACAGATAAAGATATTGAGTCTCAGAAGAAACTGAATGATTTGCTCAAGTTCATAGCTACTGGAACCTCAACATTTAAATCCCATTTCGTTCTCATTATAGTACCTGCCACTTTGTTACTATTACTGTGATTTATTAAACCCCCACAGGACTAGGAAGTTGCCTGAGAGGTCACTGTGTAGAAGAGTCATTCATTTCTTACATACTTTTTTGCCTTCACGCCACACCTAAGCATCTTCTTCTAGATGCATTTTGGTTGACAGCTCATTATTTCAGAAATGTCACTTCCTGCACCTAGTCTCATGTGACACTTCTTTCTCCCCTTCCTCTTTCTTTCTTTCCTTCTTTCTTTCTTTCTTTCTTTCTTTCTTTCTTTCTTTCTTTCTTTCTTTCTTTCTTTCTTTCTTTCTTTCTGTTTTTCTTTTTTGTATGAGAGGTTTCCTTTTAAAACATTACACACAGAGGCATAGATACCAGTAGTTCACAAATCACCTATACTGTTTACCCATTCACTCTATTTCCCTTCTTGACCCCCCCATTGAACCCAGGGTCTTCATGTACATTAACTATATCCCTACTTCCTTTTTTTGTTTTGTTTTGTTTGTTTTTGAAACTGGGTCTTCCTAAGTCAATAAACCACTCAGGCTGGGCTCAACCTTGCAACCCCCCTGCCTCAGCCTCCCAGAGTGCTGGGTTTAGAGCTGTGCATCACCATGACCCATATAAGTATGGGTCAGGAGCTCATAAAAGTCTTGCTGACTTTTTTAAAATGGTCAAAATTTGCCTGTGATAGAACTTTTTGCTGAACTGCTAAGCAGGTCTTATGGCCAGCTTTCAAAGACACATGCTTTGCATGTGGACAAAAAAAAGACGATGTAAGGAATCAGACCCACAGATTTAACCGTTACTGAGAAAGCACAGCATTTCCCTGAGAAGGAATACTCCTCCCCTCCACCTACTCTGGAAAACTTGACTCTCTCTGAATGACTGCTGTGCTGTACACTAAGCAGGACCTTTTAGCCCAAGCACAATTAACCGGGTGCACAGGAATCTCCCTAATGGTGATCCCACCTGCGCTGCTGCCTAACTTGTCCACCTTCTCCTTCGAGTGCTGTGAGAGACTGTACCACCTGCTAGTGGCCACCCAGAAACCTCACAGAAGCCTGGCCTCCTTGGCTAGGTCACTGCTTTGTCCAGTGAAAAGACTTCTGGGCTGGAGTCAGTGCAGCGATTGCCCTGGACAAATTGTGCATTGCAGAATGCACTGGGAAGAGGATATGGCTTTTGTCTTTTTTCTTTGCCAGAAACTTTTTAATCCATTTTATCTCAAGCTTCGAAAGACAATAAAATGCATGCCAGGAAGAACAGCAAGCAATTAATGTTAGCAAGTTTATTTAAACAATCTGCAAAATCCTCAATCTGAATTTGAAATTATGAGAATTTTGAAAGGGTATTGTTCCACTTTTAAAAGAAGAGTGACTAGTTTTCAAGTAAGGGTGTCTCCCCATGTACAGGGCACCACTGCAGGGAGCCGAGTGTGGTCTGTGGAGCTGCACAGGGGCCCCTCCTGGGCCAGGACATGCAGTGACCAACCGCCAGAAAACAAAAGGGAGGTGGAGGATGAGTCTGAAGCTCTGGGGCCTTGCTGGATGTCAGAAGAAGCAGGCTCAAGCCCAAGGTTCTCTCTTACTTATAACTATTGATTAATAACATAACAAAGAAAAGAGGGAAGGGCAAAGATTAACTATGACAGAAGTGTCTTTGAACACTTGCCTAGCAATTCCCGTTAAAATAGCTGGAAGGCAGATTTTCAGCAATAAAAGGAAGTGACTTTTTTTTTTTTGGAAAAGTCTACAGACTCTGATGAAGGAAAAATAACTTGGTTCCCCGTATTTATGCTTATTTTGTGTACAGAGCTTCTTGTACGTGAAGATGACTGTGCAAGACTATATTCCATTAAATAATTGACTACAGAAAAAAAACCGTGCCAAACAAACTCCAACACCCATAAACGAAGGAATGTATTAGAATGAAATGTTAGATCCGTTTTCATTCTCATTTAGCATTTGCTCTCTTTCTTTTCTTTGTGGGATGTGAGAATCAAACAATATAATTTACATGAAAATGCTTTATTTTTTATTAATTTTATTGGTACGACTTAGGTATATATAATTGTCACTTTCATCATAGGGAATTTGTATCTGTACATGATACATGTTGATTCCTTTTTTTCTCCACTTCCCTCCCCTTCCTTCTACCCCACTTCCACTCCTTATTTAGAAAAGCTTTGCTTCCATTTTTATGAAAATGTTGTGGAAAACATAAAATATTTATTTATGTAAGGATTATGGTTCTTGTGTAGCTTCTTCCTACAGCCTTATTCATCAGAAAACAAGCAAGAAAGATTGATTTCTAAACTTTGGAGTGTATCTAAATCTCTATAAATTAGAGAAATCGAATCCATCTAATCCAGATAGAAAGAAAAATCAGTCTTTTCCAAATTTTCCACCCTTCTTTATGTTGGTTTTTGGCCCTTTCTAGAAATAATGAGTGTAAAAGAGACCAGCATGGTGGTTTCATGCACTTGAGCCAGATGTGTATTTGGATGGATAATTTCTAAAATAAACAAATGATTGGAGCTTTAAATCCATTCTTCTAGTCTCTTACTCTAGTTCTTTCTTCTACTTATTTATCTATTGATCTTCTCTTTAACCCCTAAGCTTTGAAAAGTGGGATTAGTCTGCATGATTTATTGAGCACATGCTATATTGCAAATCTTCTGATACCACCATTAAATATACAGATTTTGTTCCACCATTAAATTAAAGAATATCCATCATCACGCTACTTTTAATACCATGACATTCATTTGGAGAACAAGGGGAATAAACCATTTTAGCAGGAAACAGTTGGGCTGAAGGGTAGCTGTGATAATCATTTTTTTCCATTTCTCCATTGAAAAGACATTTTTCCATTGTTGAAAATTTTCTTGGTACGTAAACTAAACTGATAATACCTTCTTACCAATATCTTTCTGGAGTGGCCAGCTTTTTCACAAGAAGCTGAAACATCTAAGTGCCTGTAGGATATGGAGGTAACTCAGTGTCATTTCCATCAGGCAGAGAAGTATGGATCTAAGTTTCCTTCCAAGTTTTGAGGCCTTTTTACAAATAAATCACTTTGTGTCCCTCGCTGCTAGTTCTTGAAAAGATGGAGTGGAGAGTGATTTGGGTTCAGGCCCGCATAGACTACTGTGCCCTGAGTCTGTGGCCTGTACAGCTTATTTTCATAAGGGTTGTGACAGGTTAAATAGAAACACAGCAAAAAACCCTAGAGTGGGTTTCCCCTCGTGAACATTTTATTAAATGTCAAAATTAAAAGCACTTTTCTCTTCTCATTTAATACGGTTTAAAATAAATATGCCCCCGCTTACAGAAATTGTAATATGCAACTTGCAAACCCCATCAGAGAGCCCAGGTCTCAGGCCATCGTAGGCACACAGACACCCAAGTTCTTTGGAATTCAATTTGAGCATCAACCTCACCTTGAAGTTGTCATTGACAAGGAACTGAGTCCAAATCCCCAAGTTTGGGTCTTGTTTTCTTCTTTAAAAGTCACCAGGGGTAGAGGAGACAAAAATAAAGTGCTGAGGCACTCCGTACTGTCTCTCTACATGAGGAATTCAGTATTTCTTCGTCTTTCTTCCCTTTTGGTGCCCTCCCAATTTGCATACATAGCTCCCACTCCTTTCAAATTATGTGGACGGAATCCCTTATTTTATCGAGTTGGTGGGTGCGGGCTGTTATTGTAACTCTATTCTGTAACTAAAGCTCTGTCATGTAATAAATCTCTCCCCAAAGACATTTGGATCTTTGATTTGAAAAATCGGATTCCTTTTGTGGAAACACTTGACAGGAACCTAAAAGGATTAGTTGCATTCCACATAGGATAATTTTTACTGGCAACATTTTGAAACAATTTGGTCCCTTGCAGACCTTAAACAATGTCCAGAAAAATGATCTAACGAGACTCGTATTGTTTTCCTTCGTCCGTGGATCCGCTCGCTGCTTGTGCCAGGGTCTCCGTAGGGTTCTGACAGACTTCTGCTCCTGAGCAGTGCACCCTGTGCATTCCTGGTCGTCCTTTCTCCCTGGTCTGTCACCTTCCTCGGCTTGGCCCGGCCTGGCCACAGCGTTCCCCTGCATCGACCCTCGGAAGCGAAGCGCCACTGGGTGGTTTGGGACGCCGGCGTCGCACAGTCCCGGGCTGCGGTCCGCGCAGTGGCCCTGGCGGGGCGGCCGAGGGCGGAGCGCGCCTCCAGCCGTCACCGTCCAACACTCCGGGCGCAGAGGACGAGAAAGCTGCCCGTCCGTCCCTCCCAGCCCAGCCTGTCCCCGCGCAGCCCCGCGCTGGACCGACCGCGGCCGCCTCTGCTCCTGCTCCCGACTCGCCCTGTTTATTTTGCTGTCAGCGGACGGAGCGAGCCGCGCGCCGGCCGGAGGTGCTGACCCGCGGGCGCTCCGGCGGCCCGGCCCGGCTCCCCTCTGTTTTTCCACCTGCACAAACTCCGCCGCGCTCCCCGGGCTGATTTATAGCACAATTAAGGGGTCAGCGTTCTCCGGCCTCTCGGCCGGGCCGACGAGCGGGCGAGCGAGTGCCGGGCCGCGCGGGAAGCGCAGGGCGCCGGGCACCTCCTCCCGGTTCTGGGTGCAGCCCGGGCGCCCCGATGCCGCCCGCGGAGCCGCCACGTGGCGCCCGGGGTTCCCGGGGGAGGAAGGGCGGCCGCGGCCGGCTGGCCCGGGGCTCGCGTCCCGTCTCCGCATCGCGCCCCTAAGACCGAGACCGAGGCCCGCCGGGCCGGGGCGCAGGCGGTTTTAGCGCCTCCTCCTCCTCCGCGGCCTTTTCTTCGCGGGGAATAACCCCGCATCAGCCGGGACCGGCCCCGCGCGTCTTCCTAACCCGGCGCTGCCTTCCTCCCGTCGCTCAGGCCACCTTTCTAATTAGACTAATTAGGGGCGCTCCGCACTGTCGCCGGCCCGGGGCTCTGAGGCTCGGGGTTATGAAAAGAGCCCTGAATGGCCACGCCGGGGGCCCCGCATTCAGCACAGAGCAACAGTGGCCACATTGATCCCTGCCCATTGAAAGGAGGCTCGATTAAAACGTTTGGGAACGAGCGCCACCCCGCACCCCTCTAATTAGAGGAGCCCGGCAGTGGCGAGCGCCCCGACAGACCCTGGCCCGCTGGCCGCGGCTTTGCGCCCTTTCAGCCCAGCGAGCTCCTGGCCGAGACAAAAGTCCGCCCCTTCCCCACCTGTCCCCAGCCCCTCTCCTTCCCACCAGTCAGAGCCCCGTCGCTTCTCCCCAGCCCAAAGCCGGCCCGCTGCTCAAAACACAACAGAGGCTGCCACGTTGGGGGCAGCGGGGTGGAAAAAGGCGCCAATTCCCTCCTTCTGTCAGAAAAGCATCCTTTGCGTTCGCTGGGCTCCCTAGTTTCCTGTCCGCCTGTCTCCCTCTTTCTCACGTCCCTACTCACACCTCCGCCCCACCCCACATGCAGCTCCGAGCTGAGCGTTAGGGAGGAAGACGGAGGGTCAGATGGCATGTGACCCACGACAGTGGCCGCACGTTGTGCTGCAAGAGTGCCCTGCTTGTGGAAATAATTTGTAGCGGCTTTTTTTTATTTCTATAAGAAATGTGTATTGAGCACCCACCTGGTTCCTAGACTCCTCAGCTGCCTTCTTGCTTAGCTCAGCCTCTTGTATTAAGAACTTGAATAAACTGGTTCCTTGAATAAACTGTCACTTCTCTCCCCAGGCTTTATACTAGATATATTTTCCTTTCTCGTGGCTTTAATAGGGAGGACTCCAGACACAAGACATTAGGAAAGCAAATGAGAAAGAGTGGATATGTTACAACCACAGATTTTGTGTGGGGAGAGTTGTTTGTTCATTTTGTTGGTGAGAAGGCGGTATCTGATAGTTTTTGCAAAAATTCGAAACACACATGGCCCTGAGATGAAGATAGCCAGGAAGATTGGGCTCTTCCCCACCCCCCTTCAACAGAGCCTGATGTGGAAACAAGTATCATGAGGTCCCTATTTTTGATCATGTTAATGGAGAAGATAGAACCTCCATTAAAGATGCTCTTAACTAAATGAATGTCAACCACTAGCATGCAAAATTCCTTGGATCCAAACTTATGGGGAAAAGAGGAATGAAAAATGTCATTGAGTGAAAGGAATCATAGATTTTGTAAGGGCCTAAACTGATCTTAATAGAGTTTTATTGCTTCCACACCCTGTTTCACAATATTTTAATTTAACAGTTACAACGTGCATGACATTGGAACATGAATCTAACTAGTTAAGAAACTGGAAGCAGCAACAAGAGGGAAAGACACGAGAACAGTGTCCCATCTGCATTGGAGAAAATGACAATTTGCAGAAGTTTATAATTCCTGGAAACTGAAATGGAAAACCAAACTATACTGCCTGCAATTTTATCAAAACCTTTTTCTTTAATTTAAATTTTGATTAAAAAGTAGCATACATAGAGTGCCCAACTCCAAGCTGTACAACTTTGTGAATATGCACCGGTGTAATCGCTATTTAGATCAAGTTATGGAACATTTTAACACCCTAGAAAACTGCACGCCACTTCCCAATAAATATTACCCCATTTCCAACTGCCGTTCTCATCTCTGGCACCACAGATCAGTTTCATATGTTCTTGAACTTCATATGAATGGAATCATATGCTATGTAATCTTGTTTGACTTTTTACTCATCAGTAGGTTTGTGAAATTTATCTTTTCAAATTCCTTTTCATAAGTCAATATAAATGGTAAGCCACTTACAGTATGTAGGTAAATGGTAATTCACTTTCCTTATAGTAAAGAAGGAGAGGCAAATACTGGAAAATTTTCATGTCTTTAAAAATCTCCCAAAGTCTGTTCCCAACCAGAAAGGCAGTTTCATGATTAGAAGTAAATAAAAGGGAACAGTTTACCATTGTAACTGTGAGTTACATCATTTTCAAAATGCAATTGTGGGTAAATGGAAGGAGCGCAGAAACCATCAGCTGCCTTTGTAATTGGATTCTATTTCCTACTTGTCATTTTGTCCCCTAAGACTAGTAGTAAGTACCTCGGGCCTCTTCACAAAGAATGGCACGAACTCGAGGGGGAAAGTAAATTGCAGCCAGTTTGTTCCTCCTCAGACGTGCAAGCACTTCATGCAACAGCCCATCAAGTGTGCTTTGATTGTGTTTGAAAGGAAAGTGTTCATTTTCCAAGTAAAATAGCAGTCTGTACTTTCTCCTGCCTGTAGGTCACATGCAGAACTGTTAGCTCCAAACAGACAAAAGTACAGCAAACCTGCAGAACGGGATCACCCAACTCACTCCCAGCATCCCCAGCAATCTGGCCACAAGCCAGCGCATGCCACCCTGTGCTGGCTGTCCCAGAAGAGCCAAGAGAATGGAGCCAGTGGCAGCTCCCCCAAAGAGCAGCACTTTAGGAATAGATGTGTTTATACCATGAGAGACATTACGGGCTCAGATAGAAAAGGATGAAATCAGTTTTTTAGTTGCTTATTTGGGACATTGGTAAATTAAAAGTTGGGAACACATAATTTTATAATCGTAAATCTAAATTAGATCTGGTGGCATATACCTGTCATCCCAGCACTTGGGAAGCTGAGACAGGAGGATCACTGTGAGTTCATGCCTGTCTAGGCTACATAGTGAATTCAAGCCCAGCTTGAAGTATAGGAAAAACATCAAATGAATGAATGAATGAATGCATGCATGAAAATTCTAAAAAAGGAATGTAATATAAAATAAGGCCCAGACTTCATACTAAGCAAGTTAGTATGAAGATGCAAGCCATACCCACTGAATTATCATAGCAACAGCAAAATGAATTTGATATTTCAAAAGCAATTAAAAGAATATTTAACTATTAGAATAGTTAAATAAAAAAATAGGAATAATCCCAAATACTGACAAGAATGCAGAGAAACTGACCTCTAATTTACTGGTGTGAGTGGAAAGTAATAACAGCAATTTTGGAAAACAGCCTTTTAATTACTTACAAAACTAAATATACATTTACCGTACAGCCTAGAAATTATACCTCAGTTGGTGTTTATCTAAGAGAAATGAAAATGGATGTTCAGAAATGCCCACAGCAGGTTATTTGCCATAGCAAACAAAAAGAGAGGGTGGGAAGGAGGAAGCAAAGGGAGGAGAGAGGGAGAAGGGATGGAGAACGTAGAAACCACCATGTCTTTCAATGGGTGAAATCTGGGGATATTCACACAAAGGACACTAAGCGATAAGAAGGAATAAACTATGAAGGTGTGCAAGCAAACTGAATCTCAGGGACATTAGGCTAGTGAAAACATTAGGCAACCTGAAATGTTACTATTGCACGATTTTGTTCATATAACATTCTTTTTGTTAAACAGGATCTCGCTTTGTAGTTCAGGCTGGCCCCAAACTCACCATGTAGGCCAAACCAGCCTCGAACTCACAACAATCCTCCCACCTCTGCCTCCTGAGTGCTGGGATTATAGGTGTGAGCCACCACGCCTGGCACATATGACCGTTCTTGAAATGATAAAACTATGGTACAGTATGGTTGTACTGGGGACAGGAAAGAGGAGAGGTGGAGGTGTACAAAAGGGGATCCTTTGTAGTGACGGAAGAAGTTCTAAACCTTGCTTCTCATGGGATAAAACTGTAGAGAACTACACACACATACACACATATAGACACATGCACTCACATGTGCATGCACATGCCCACGCGCGCGCGCACACACACACAAACTCTTACCCCGCTATGGGTAGAACCATCTTTTCAAATGCATACATATGTTAATGTATCCCCAGTGTCACAGTGTTGGGAGTAGGGCCTAATGGCAGCCCCCTCTCGAATGCCCACTGTTAAAAGGGCTTGTGGGAAATGAATAGCTCTGCTCTGTTCTTTTGCCATGTGAGAAACCAAATTTGTTGCTCTTAGTCTTCCTGCTTTTTCCCCACCAGAATGCAAAAAGACCTCACCATATGCTGGCTTCCCAATTTTGGACTTCCTAGCCTCTAGAACAGTAAGAAATAAAAGTTTGGTCTTTATCAATTACCCAGTTTCAAGTAGTCTATTATTACATCTCAGCATGGAGTGTTACAAAGGAATGATGTAAAAACTGGGCAAAAACTGAGTGAGAGAAATATCATACTTAGTAGTGTTTTACAGATGTCACTTCCCTGTTCTGATACTGTCCTGCAGTTTTATGGCAGTGCTGGAAAAAACTGGATGGAGGGTGTATGGGACTCTTCTTGTTTTTTTCAACTTCCTGTGGGTCCAGCATTATTTCGAGATAGAAAGTTAGAAAAAGTAAAGGATCCTTCAGTCAGTGTCTCAATAGTAAAACCTTTTACTGGTGACAAGAGCTTTCATTGCTTGATTTTTTTATACTTAGTAAGGGAAGGGGTGAAGGTTGTAGCTCAGTGGTAGAGGACTTGCCTAGCAGGAGAGGACCCGAGTCTGGTCCATAACTCCACAAAACAAGATAGAAAAAGTAATTTAGCCTGTCCTTGCAACAGGTCTTTTGTAAGCAATGTTTAAAAGACTAATAATTGTCAACTGTTCTTTTTTTTCCTTTTGAGACAGGGTCTCACTTTGTGGTTCAGGCTGGCTCTGAGCTCACTATGTAGCCCAGGCAAGCCTCAAACTCAGCAATCCTCCTGTCTCTGCCTCCCCAGTGTTGGGATTACAGGTGTGAGCCACCACGCCCGGCCCTGTGGTATGTGGTATTGATTGAGGGTGGGTGTGAGTCACCACACCCAGCATTGTATGTGGTTACCGGGGATCGAACTCAGGACCTTGCACTTGCAAGGCAGGCGCCGGAACCACTGAGTTAACCCTCCGGCCCCATCAACTGTTCTTTTTTTATTGATAGGCCCAATACTGAAAACTTTTTGGAATATAAAAAATAGTCTACTCATTTATGTTCATTCTTTGAGTTTAGATTTAATTTTGCAAATGGCCAAGTGTCTCTGAGAGTCAAATATGGTAAGTAAAACAGATAACCACATTGGTTAAAACATCCTTCTGGTAAGACCTAAGTATCCTGCAAGATTTTTCATCTTGTATGACTTATGAGCTGGTTACAAAAAGAGTTCCCAAAATGTCCTAGGAGTGATATCATCATAAGTATTGGCGTGCTGACAGGCTGAAACATTCATTGGTTTGCTTAACTTCTGGTGATACTTTTTTTTTTTTAAGAATTGCCTCTTAGAGTTCATGCTTTTAAAAATGTTTTGAGACATGGTCTCACTACATAGTTCAAACTGTCCTTGAACTCACTATATAACCTGGGCTGGCCTCAAACTTGTGGCAATCCTTCTGCCTCAGCTTCCTGAGTGCTGGAATTACAGGTATCCACCACCATACTTGGTTTAGATTTTTGCATATATATCTGTTTAAAAACTAGTATGGCAACATACTAGATGCATAGAACTAACATTTATTAATCTTTTTCTAATCTTTTTCTGGAGTGATATACAAACCTTAACTGGTTAATAAGTTTGAACTATTGTAAGTGAAGTTTTTAATTCTTTTCATGGTTGTAATCCCTTTCATCACTCTACTGAAGGATGGATCAGGAAATACTACCACTTGTTAAGTAGTTAAAAATCTAATGACAGAGTGTGTTTGTGTGTGTGTGTGTGTGTGTGTGTGTGTGTTCAGCTTTCACACTCAGTAGATGGACAGTTACAACATCATTTTTGTGCAGATCTCACCCCTGGGAACTGGACTGCCTGTCTATCAGTAGACTATGTCATAAAAGCCATTGCAATCACGCCTCTAAGCAGTCAAATCTATGAAAGGTGTCAGTCAATTTCAGGACCTGATGCCAGTGTTTTAACCACGGTACTTGTTTTTTTCCCCTGAATGTTTTATTGCTTTATTATTTTACTTCCACTAGGAATTGTGGAGTTCTAAGTATTATTAGTGGTTTACCATTTTGGCTCACATGTATCCTATTATTTTTAGAGGCATGTGTGGGGAAAGAGACTGGCTTCTTTTATTCCACCCATTCATCTACCTGCTCTTGTAGAGGGACACACTTGTCTAATTAAAGAAATCAGAAGGGGCTACATTAACTCTAGGAAACTTGGGCAGAGGAACAGACCATACACATCACGAAAATATTTTTTAAATATAGAAATATCTACGAGCTAGTATAAAGCTTTTTTCAGTTCTTGATTTGCTTGAAAATGGCTTATTTAAAAATAAAGTAACTTGGGCCGGAGATTTAGCTCAGTGGTTCCAGCACCTGCCTCACAAGCACAAGGTCCTGGGTTCTATCCCCGGTAACCACATACAGTGCTGGGTGTGGTAACTCACACCCACCAGCAATCAATACCACATACCACAGTGCTGGGTATGGTGGCTCATGCCTGTAATCCCAGAACTTGGGAGGCAGAGACAGGAGGATTGCTGAGTTCGAGGCTTGCCTGGGCTACATAGTGAGCTGAGGGCCAGCCTGAACTACAAAGAGAGACCCTGTCTCAAAAAAATGTAACTGAAGATACATTACTGTGTTCTGTAATACTTTTTAAAAAAATTTTGGGGAAAAATGTGGAATTTTTCATTTAAAAAATCAACAAAATACAAAATTAATAACTAATCTCACTTCTTTGTATTGGGAGCAGTCCTATATGGGAAAACTAATTGGACAGTTGGGACTATGACGGGGCCAGACTTTCCTACCTGCAGAACAGCTATGACATATCCCAACTTGAGGACTTGATTTTTAAAAAAAATTTAATTCCTTATTGGTACATTTTATATACAGCTTTACCACCAGGAACAACAAAGATCCCAATGGTAATGTGTTGTGATGCTCCAGGGCAGAACTACACTGGGACCTTCATCTGTGTAAGTCCTCTTTGTTCTAGGATATAAAAACATGCTACCTTCTGAGTGACCTGTTACATTTGTTACTCCTGATACACCAAAACTACTGCCCTCTGAGTGACCTGTAACATTGCTTTCTCCGGATGTACTGAATAAAAGGGGGGGCAAGTTTGGGTCTGCCATCTTTGCTGCCCAGAGTGTGATGGATCAGGCCCAAGCTCAGCTTCTTCTCAAGTCTCCTTTCTGCCTATTTATTAATTATTTCACCTTGTTTTGTCAGACTCACAGGAGACTAGAGCTTAACTGCAAATTTTCTAGTTATGTGTCCTTCCCTTCTTCCCTAAACTTTGAAATACCATAAAAAGTATCAAAATTAGAGAATGTGTTACCAGATTCTTGGGTCTGTGAATCATAAAAATTAAAAACAATACAAACACTCATATTGTAACTAAAACAAACAAAAAACCCCCAAGAAAACCAAAACCTACATTTCATCATTCATTATTTATCCATTTTGCATTTAGTGGGCACCCACTATGTGCCACGCATGGTGTAAGGTGTTGTGGATTCAAAAATAAAATAAAATTAAGATAAAATAAAATAAAATAAAGCATTGAGAAAAGGAAGTAAAAGGCTAGCTAAAGTGCTACAAGATGTGCCTCAATAGAAGTCTGACCTGACTAGATAGAGAAAGAAATAATGAGGAGAGTCAGTGAAGTCTTTAGAGAAGATATAATGTGGAGAAGAAACAGAAATTATGCATGTAAAGAGAATGGATAAAAAAAGGGTGAAAGAGCAGGTTGTGTCCAGCAAACAAGGCAGTTGACACTGGAACCTCATCCTTCGGATTTGACAAAATGCACACAATGTCATCAACAGGCACTCCTCGTTAGCACAGCCTGGGGTCTCCAGCAGTCCCTACAACTACTTTCTATGTCAACAGTGGGAACAAGGGCTCCTAGGAGCCCTTAGTTGAGCATATGGTTAGCTGCTGATGTATGTTTAGCCCTCCTAGCACATTTTTATTCTATGGACTCCTAATAGTGAAAAGAGAAGGAAAAGCTGAAGCTGTAGAAGGTAAGCAACTTGTGATTGTTGTATATGTGTAAACGGATGAGCTAGGATTCACACTTAGGTAGTCTGATTCCAGAGCCTGGGTTCCAGCATTCTCATTTGCCCTCATCAAAGACTTGGCCCACTCCTAATTGTTATGTGTGCACCCTACTTGGTGTTAATTCTTTGTGAGCTCTTAGGAAGTGCCCGTCTTCACTGTAACTAGTATTAAGCATCCACTATATTTCAAAGTACTTAAAAGTAAGGCCAGACCATGCAACTCTGTATTTCCACAATGCCTTGTACATGTTCAACAAATACTTTTTGACTAAAGAATAATTGTGACTTATTGACTATGTGAATAATGTGAGTAAAATAACTTGGGGTTAACTGACTTTGTCTAATTGTCCAAAAACAGTGAAAATCATTTAACCCCAAGTTATTTTACTCACATCAGACATCTTAGGTGAGTCTACATTGTCTAGGAAGGTTGCAGTAATTTAAATTTTGATTAATATAAATGACATTTGACAAGCAGGATGACTGGTGACTGGTCTGAAAAAAATTCATGGAGGGCTGGAGGGTTAGCTCAGTGGTTCCGGCACCTGCCTCGCAAGCACAAGGTCCTGAGTTCGATCCCCGGTAACCACATACAATGCTGGGCATAGAGACACACCCACCAACAATCAACACCGCATACCACAATGTCGGACGTGGAGGCTCACGCCTGTAATCCCAGCACTCGGGAGGCAGAGACAGGAGGATTGCTGAGTTTGCGGTGGCTTGCCTGGGCACCATAGTGAGCTCAGGGCCAGCCTGAACTACAAAGCAAGAGCCTGTCTCAAAAAGCAAAAAACAAACAAAAAACCCAAAAAACTCATGGACTACTATAGCTGTGTTTATAATCTCCATATGGCTGAAATGAGAGAAGACCTCTGGTTATAATTTCTAGGCACAAGATTTTTAAAAGATCTTTCCATTCAAATGGAGCATAACTTCATACTTACATTTATTTGCTTGACTTAATCATATTACCTAGGCAAAAGTTGTACATGTACTCTCACCAATCAAGAATGTAAAAACAATCATTTCAAATATGACTTTGGGACATAGTAAGAGTATTTTAAAATTCTCTGCACAGCCATGCATTGCTTAATGACATTATGAATATAATGAAGTGGCCCAAGAAGACAAACTTGTGGTCACATTGTGCCCATCTTAGTTTGTATAAATACTATGTTTGTATATTGATGGAGTTGCTCAGTGACACATCTCTCAAATGCCACCCTGTTGTTAAATGACTCATGATTGTACACATAAAGGCAAGAAATTGGTGCTATAATATTCTTTTTAATAATTAAAGTATATTATGGAACAGAAGTACAGGACTTGCTGTATTTTCATTTGAACTGTTGAATTTGGCATGCATTTTTTTTTTGTTTTGTTTTGAGACAGGGTCTCACTTTGTAGTTCAGGCTGGCTCTGAGCTCACTATGTAGTCCAGGCAAACCTGGAACTCAGCAATCCTCCTGTCTCTGCCTCCCAGGTTCTGGGATTATAGGTGTGAGCCACCACACCCAGCACTGTGCTATGTGGTATTGATTGCTGGTGGGCATGAGTCTCCACGCCCAGCATTGTATGTGGTTACCGGGATCAAACTCAGGACCTTGCACTTGCAAGGCACGTGCCGGAACCACTTAGCTAAATCTCTGGCCCAGGCATGCATTTTTTTTTTATTGAAGGAATTAACATGCAGTCAGTTAAGAGAAGGGTTGGAATAGCTGTCATTGTGGGACTTTTTTCTGCACCTGATCCCAGAATGGCCATAGTAGAGCCATACTCCTTAAATATATATCTATATCTATATATATATGTTGTATATATGTTAATCATATCTACAGAAATATGGGAAAGAAGTATCAAATTAAAACCATGGACTGTATCTCTTATATTTACCACCTGAGACCTGGGGGAAGTTGAGGTCTTAGACATAAAGCAGTGGAGTATCATTAGATACATCATTCTCATTCTTATGTCACACAAAATAGGACAGTAATCACATGTTGAATAATCTGTTCAGATTAATAGTTAATTCATTATAGGAGCACTGACAGCGATATTTTGGGAGAATCTCTCTAGTGAGGTACTAAGAAGGAGTCAGAGGGAACTTGTGAACTCTGAGAGTCATGGACTAGAAAATCTGTGGACTCTTCTGTGAGTACTTCTACCTGCCTCCTAATAAAATCCAGTCAGTCTGAAGGCACAGCTCAGGAATTTCTGAAGAACCACTATTTATGGAAGATCTAAGATGCACAAGTTGTTACACTGAGCACTAGAGGGTATACACAGGAAAGGAAAGATGGGAAAACTTTTTACCAGGAATGTCTGCATCATACACTTTTTTTGTTGTGTGTGGTACCAGGGATCAAATTCAGGACCTTGCACGTGCTAGGCAGATGCCATGCCACTGAGCTATGTCCCTGGCCTTGCATCACATACTTTTAGGTAATACATCAGTCCTAGAAAATAGGTGTTTTCCTCCTCGAATATTAGGAAACAGGCTCAGAGAGATTAAATAACTTGCTCCAGGCCACAGAGGTACTAAGTACTAGATTCTTATGTACTTAGCACACAGAGCTTAGATCTGAACCCAAATTCTCTACCTCCAAGTACATATTTTTTCTTAGAATACCATGGGAGCCTCTCAAAGATGAGTTTGAGTGGGTGGTGAAGAGTACAGAAGTGACCCAACTGGGAAGATTTTTTCCATAGCATTCCATAGCAATGATGCTAAGTTGCTTCATGGTTCAAATTCCTACCAAAAGGACCAGGCACACAAAATCAGCTATTCTGAGCCACCTTACTCCTTAGGGCTGCACCTGTAAGCTATGGCTATTTGTTCTGTTTTTTTTTTTTTTTTTTTTTTTTTGAGAATGAGTCCAGAGTTTAAGAAAAATGCTTGAGAAGAATTCTTAAGAAGAATTGAGGCATATGAAAAAAAAAATCTAACATTTGGACTCTGGATGAATTTTTTTCTGCTCATTAGCTGTTTTGAAGATTTGTTCAAGTTATCTAGCTCTTCTTGGCTTCAAAACTTACAGAATATCAGCCTGTGGGCCTAGATAGGTGATATCCACTGAAATCCAAGGTAAAGATTAACAAACAGTATCTTCTACATCTGGTACATGAGATGTTATTGTAAGGTAATTCCTGGTCTTCTTTCAGGTTATCATCAACTGTCATGAGCAAGATGTAGGTAGGCCTTCCCATGATGCATCTTGGTCTTGTGAAAGGGAATTTGGCCCATTCAACTTTGCTCCTTCGGTTTCTAAAGCAATATTTCTTAATATTGGCTCAGGCAGGATCAGAATCCCTTAAAATTTAAAATGTTGGGTCCCATTCTGAGTGATTCAGCAGCTCTGGAGTGGGCCTGAGAATGTACAATACTAACAAGTTCCTGAATTGGTGCTCTGGTATCACAGGGAGGAATCACGGGGAGAGGCACTGTCCTAGGGTAGAACTTGGATCTCAGACACAAGGAAAGTACAACCCTGAGGTGGACTATTCAATGGTTAGTGTGAGTGAGAAAACCCGGCTGAAGAATCAGCATGGTTCTGGCCCTGGAAGAGTCACCTGAGGATCGTTGCCAGAATGGCATAAGAAGAGAACAGGAGCAGAAGACGGTATGCTGCTGCTTTTCCTTGGAAGGGGCTTACTCCAGAATCCTGGAGGCCTCTGTAAGATTCACCTAGGGGGTTGGCCAGGGATTCCAAATAACATCTCACATCCTGCTGGATCCTCCCCTCAGAAGAGCAGCTCCTGCTCCGCATTGGCTGCTTTTCTCTTGGGAAGAGTTCTGGTCTCTGTCTTCAGCTGGCGTCATCTCCTGTCTCTGGCACAGACTGTCTAACCTTCAGCACCAGCCCCTGGGCTTTCCGGTGCATATCTTCACTCTTCCCCTAAAGACTCCTTGGCCTTCTGATGGGGATACATATGGGACATTGCTGTGGGACCCATGTCCCCTGCTGGATTTTTCATATTTCCAGTGCACAGACAGATCTCTTGCACTCTTCTGCATTTGATATTTGGGGTGAATATTATGAAATGATCTTATAAATTATGTGTCTCGTTTTAAATCTATTCCCTTGCAGATCCTGACTATAACAACCCCTAACAGTCACTAGTGCTATGGTAGGCAGCTTCTGGCAGGGCTCCCAGTGACGCACTCTCGCAGGTAGTCATAGCTTTGTGTAATCTCTTCCCCCTTGAGCATGAGCTGGAATAGCGAATTGTTCCCATCAGAGAATGCAAGAGTGATGAGATGTCAGCGCATGACTGGGTGGTGAGACTGTGTCTTCCATCTTGTTAGCACTCTCTTTCCGCTTGCTTGCTAGCCCTGATGCACACAGTGACTTGCTGTCAGATGCTTTGGATGGAAGCCTCCAGCCAAGTCCTGGAAGACCTGAAACCTGAGTCCACCAACCAAAGAAGAGAATCCTGCCAGCAAACACGTGACTGAGCTGGCAAGTATGTACTTCCTAGTCAAGCCTTGAAAGCCACATGAGAAACCCAGAGCTAGGGAATCCAGCTAAATTGTACCCGGATTTCTGAGCCATAGAAACCACAAGATAATAAAACATCTAAGTATAGGGGTAATCTGTTATGTAGCAATAGATAACAAATAGAAGTGATCTCCCCTTTCATAGGTACTAGTGGGCAATCAACAGTCACCTGGAGATTTCCAGAGACTGAGTCTTAGTGTGAATGGTGAGAACTTTCTTGTAATGGCTCAGTGTTGGCTGCTAGAAAGTTAGTTCCTTTGTTCTAAATTGTTTGTTTTGGCCAGGCATGGTGGTGCATACCTGTAATCCCAGAATTTGGGAGACTGAGGTGGGAGTTTTGCCACAAGTTTGATGCCAACCTGGACTATACAGTGAGTTCAAGAGCAGCCTGAACTGCACAGCAAGACACTATCTCAAAAAAACAAAATAAAAATTATTTTGTATTTGGATTATCATCTTTAATGGGAATGTTTATTTAGAGATGTCTTGACAAATTCTTTTATGTTCTCATTTTGTACCCTACAGTGGCTATATGAAAAAGTCCTAATGGATTTAAAATTTCATTTGTTTTCCTCCTCCTCCTCCTTCTTCCCTCTTCTTTTGTACCAGGGATCAAACTCCAGGTCTTGGGAGGCAGGCACTGCAACCCTGAACTAAATTCCTAACCTCCATTTGTTAATCTGTAAAGTAACTACATAGTTACATATCTAAGCATTACAAATATAACAAGTTTCCTTCTCCCAGAAGGTAATACCTATGGGCAGATAAGAGCTTAAAAATGCTCTTTTTTTTTGGCTTTTGAATTTGCTGTTTTTTTTCTTTTTGAGACAGGTTCTCGCTTTGTAGTTCAGGCTGGCCCTGAGCTCACTATGGTGCCCAGGCGAACTCAGCAATCCTCCTGTCTCCCGAGTGCTGGGATTACAGGTGTGAGCCACCACATCCGGCATTGTGGTATGCGGTGTTGATTGTTGGTGGGCGTGTCTCCACGCCCAGTATTATAAGTGGTTACCAGGGATCGAACTCAGGACCTTGCACTTGAGAGGCAGGCGAGGGAATCACTGAGCTAACCCTCCGGCCCTGTTTGTTTGTTTTTGAGACAGGGTCTTGCTTTATAGTTCAGGCTGGCCCTGGGCTCACTATGTAGCAAACTCAGCAATATTCCTGCCTCTGCCTCTTGAGTGCTGGGATTACAAGCATGATCCACCAAGCCCGGCATTGTGGTGTATGGTACTGATTGCTGGTGGACACGAGTCACATTGTCGTATGTGGTTATTGGGGATCAAACCAGGGTCCTTGTGCTTGCTAGGCAGGCACTGGAACCACTGAGCTAAATCTCCAGCCCCAACTCTGGGGTCTTGAATTTACTATGTGGCCTTGAACTTGTAGTGATCCTCCTGCCTCAATTTTGTGAGTGCTGGGATTATAGTATGTACCACCACACCCAGCAAAGATGTTAATTTTTTAACATAATATTGGCCAATAAAGTAACAAATAAGAGCATTTCAAATTCATTAAATAACAAATATTATTTAGATAATTTTTAATAGTAGAGAAAAAAACAAAGGAGATATGCTTGATGTTTTCCATTTAGTCAACATAAGAGATTTAATACAAGTTAGTAATAGAATTCTAAAAGACAAATAGATTATTGGCTTTTTTTATGACTACATGACTTTTATGGATGAAAGTCATGATGATCTAAATAGTAATAGATTAATTTATGTGGAGGAAAAGTTATAAATTATTCACTTAAAAATTGGCTTTGTGCCCATATTCTAGCAGCACACTCAGGAGACTTGTAGCTGCACAGCTAATGTCTACACAGAGTGAATTTCTGAACATAATTTATGTAGATGAAGTGTGCAGAATGTTTTTATTTGTTCTACATCTCACTGTCTCACCTCTGTGTGAACTTCCCAAGCCCAGATCTACTCCAAATATTCTGACTCCCCTTCTCCACACTTCCCTCCAACGTGTTTGCTTTGGCAACTTTCATGTTCTTACAAACAATTCTCCCAAGGAAATCAATCACTCTTGCACCCAAAGAGAAATACTGCACACTCAGTGCGATGACAAAATGAAACATGTTTGAGGCAAACCATGTGTTCCCGCGTGTCCGGGATTACGCTATTTGCTCAAGAAACATGTTCCTAATGTGTTTGGCTTCTGTTACCCCTTGTGATTGCAACTTTCATTGTCTTTTGGAATTTATGATTTCAGAAGCAACTGCTTGGACTCATTTAATTGGACATTTCTGGAATGTGAAGCGTGGGGAATTCACTGGGCAAGGTCTTCCTCTTCTTAGGCACCTGGTGTTTGAGGAATGGTGCAGGCTTGATTCTCTTTCTCATCTGGAATCGCAGACAAATGCCTTGTCTAAACCACGTGGGCCCATCATGGTCTGAAAATTCATCAGTCACTTTATTTGGGAAGAAATACATTCTGGCTGCGGAGTGAGGCAATGTCTTGTCAGAAAAGAGCTTTTCTGATGTTCTACAGCACAATAGTGTGTCTGCAGGACTTAAAGATTTCTTGTATATTTTATGAAGAACTAGAAGAGCAGCATTTGTAGGTTCCCAACAGAAAGAAATGAACATTTAAAGAAGTGGAAATGTTAAGTACCAGATTTGTTCATCAAACACTGTATACACATATTTGATTATTATGTTCTTCCCCATAAATATGCACAATTACAAAGAAAAAGAAAGTGCTTTTCGTGTGTGGTACTCAATATATTTGACTAAATTTGTCCCTCAGTTTGCAGCATATTTACTTAGGAGAAAAGTACTGGAAGTATGGTTCTACTGTTCAAGCATAAGTGTCTTGGGTTAATCAAGAGCCCCACCTTTCTCTGTGCTCCCCCTGAGGAGTGGCTCCTTCCTTACCTCACAGTGATCGTGGTGGGAGATCAAGTCCCCGCTCCCTTGGCGTTTTAATGGAATTTCTTCATTCTCTTCCTCCTGAGCTATTCAGTCTGCTCTGACTTCCCCTCCTCCCCTTTTTCATCTCCCTACTGGGGAAACCTGGGAAACTCAAGTCTCTTTAAGTCTAACTTTCTTCTATATTTCATCCATCTTAGGCTTTTTACAGCAACAAATGGGATAAGTAAATTTTCCCAGTCTAGTCTCTAACATATTCAGAAGTTCAATACATAAAAATTAAAGTTGTCAGCCGCTGTCATCTCTGCACCTGGAGTGACACAGGCTCAAGGGGGATACAAATAGAATCTAGTCAGAAGGGCTAGAAAGACAGCTGGGTTTAAAAGAAAGGAGGAGGCAAGAGTTTATACATTGAAGAGACTAGAAATGTAATTCTGCCTAGTAAGAAAATGTTGGTACTTAAAATGTCAGGGTTTCTAAGAACTTTGACCCTATGGGCACTGAAGTAAACACTTAATGTATCACTCTCCTTGACTTTTAGGAGGTACTCTGCGTGATAGTGTCCTGGATAAGACCACAGACTTGGTAGTAACAGACCAATGGTTGGAGGCCAGTCCTGCCCCTAAGTAACCTGATTAAGAGGGTGGTTCACGACCCTGAGCATAGTGTATCATGTGTGAGATGAGGAGTGATGTGGGCAATAGCTCTACCTCACGGGTTTATTGCGAATATTATATAATGGAATGAATGCAAAGCCATGATGCCTGATACAGGCTAACTCAGTGTGCATTGCCATTACTACCAACCTCTATCATTGTCCCTATGCTGTGGCTGGAATGTGTCCATCCAAAGCAAGTGTTAGAAGCTGACTCTTCATTGCCACAGTGTTGGGAGGTGGGGCCTAAGGGGAGGTGACTGCATTGGGGGGCTCCAGCTCTCACTTAGGGACTGATGCCCGTCACTGCAGGATTGAGTTCATGATCAAGGAAGTGTTTCTTTATCAAAGGGTATGTTTGGCTGTTCTCCTATGCTCTCATCCACGTGAAGCCTAGTGCCATGGGATGATGCAACAAGGAGGCCCTTACCAGATGCCAGTGCCACCAGTTTGGGCTTCCTAGGCTCCACAATGGAGACTGAATAAATTCCTGTTCTTTATACTCAGTTTGGCTATTCTGTTACAATACCACATCAGACCCTCTGGTAATGATAGAATATTCTGTTTGAGAGACTATGAAATATATTCTAGTCTGAAGAAGTTTAAGTTATATAAGGAACTAAATAAGGATGGTAAGGCACACACTTTACCAATATTTAGAGAAGGAGAGGATGTCATGCAAAAGGAGGGAGGAGAAAGTTTCAAAGGAGTTGGGAACCTTTTATAGGGCCTAAATCTGGGCCTTATAGGTTAGGTCTCTGGGAGGTAATTAGGGTTAGATGAGGTCATGAGGATGGGGCCTTGAGTTGGGATTAGAGTCTTTAAAAGAAGCAGAAGAGATTAGGGCTTAGATCTGTCTGTGACAAGAGTTCACAGCATGAAGGTGGCTGTGTGCAAGGCAGGAAGGGCCCTCATCAGGAGCCAAATCTGTTCATACCTTGAATTTGGTCTTCTTGACCACAGAACCATGAGAGGTAAATACTTGTGGTTAAAACCATGAGTGCATGGCATTTTGTTAAGGCAGCCAGAAGCAATTGAAATCCTCTTATGTGGAGCTGAGGAAGATCCTCAGAAACCTCACGCTCAAGTGGGAAAGTGCCAACTTTCAAGTGGGCAGTTTCATTGGTTTACTGGACACCAGCCATTTTATTGACATCTGTCTCTTGAATGGTGGGTCGAAGTGCCCTTTTTTGGCTGGGGTCACAGCACAGGAAGTTTGAGTTTGAAATATTGAGCCCATCGTCTTCTTTAATTTTAAAGAATTTAAATTCTTCAGCTCTGATTTCTTTTGGCTTTGAAATTTTTATTTTCCTTAGTCTTCTCATCTGTGCCAACCAATTTCAAAATAATATAAAGTGCTGATAATTTTTACTAGTACTATCTTTCTATTTCTGTTGTAAATTCAGGTCCATGGATCTCTTTGAAGGAAACCCCCCACAAACTCCTTTCATTCTTCAAACTAACAGATGAATTGATTTTTGAGTTGGAGGAGTGTCTAGACCAACATCAGACAGGTGCCACCTGTTAAGTCATTAAGAACAAGACACTTATAAACCAAGCCAATGAAGGATATACAGGAGAGAAGAGAGACTGTTTTACTTCTTCACATCTTTTATTCAGTTGGGCTCCCCAAGTTGAATAAAAGCCTCTGGTATAAAATAAGGGGAAATATGAATTCAAGGTTGCTAATGGTTCATTTTATTTTCTACTTCCCAGTGGTATTACTGTTTTCAAAGCTGCAGATTACATTTTTCAGTGCTACTAAGCTTAGCATCTGTATGATCATATCTGTGTCTATCTGTCCATCATCTATCTATCTGTCTGTCTGTCTGTCTGTCTGTCTGTCTGTCTGTCTGTCTGTCTATCTATCTATCAACCAGTTCTGTCGCATCATACACTTGGGAACCGTTTTCATGATGGGTGAATTTTCTTGCTTTGTGCTCAGACCCAACTTGTTATTTTCAGTTCATCTACACGAACAGCAGGCACTTGCTGGCAGGCGTCTTCCAAAGTGTCTTCCAGGAACAACCTGTACAGCCTCTCTTCCCTCCTAAGACAGGGCCACTAAGAAGTCAGCCCTCCTTAGCAGGCACTGAATTGCTAGAGATTAACAAAAGAATCCCTGCCAGAGCAGGCTGCTTTCTAAATGACCAGTACTGACACCAGTCAGGATATTTCCATCCACTTCTTAATCATTAACATTTAAAAAATATACTCCAGCATTTTCCAGGCATTTACGGTTCAAGGTTGTTTACTAAGACCCTTCTCACATGCCTGTTGTCAAACTTGATGCCCAGTGGCTTTGCGATGACTTGAATGAAGGAGTTATTTAATCATTCGTTGACCAGAGTCAAAAACTTTGCCTGGGTAAAGTTAAAAGTGAGTCTGCTCTGGCCGAGTATTGGGAGGATAAAAGACAAGAGGAAGGGACAGCCTCGTGAGACGGAAGGATGAGTTGAGGGACGTTGCACTGCATTTATCCCGCTCTTCTTGTCTGTGTTTGGGTTGGAACCCCTGAGCTTTGGCTTGCCCTTTTTTTAAAACAGAAAAGTTTCCCGCTATTTTCTCTTTTGTTGGCTTGGACAGGAAAGGGCTTGCGTTCCTCCCTCCGTTCCTCTGGTCATTCAGCCCAAGCATAATACGCTCAGTCTCTCCTCCTTGGGGGGTTCTGCGGCTGTGCTCTGAGCGCCATCTGCAGAAAGATGGCCTTGGGCAGTCGCCTCCGCGGAGCGCAGCCCCAGCAGCCCCGGAGCGAGGGTTCTCCGGGCGCGCACGTTCAGTATGCCCAACCGCGCTTGGCCTCATCGCAAACCTAATCCGGCAGCCCATACTGTTGCTCGGGAAGTCTCCAGCCAAACCGAGTTCTTGTGAAAATAAATACTCATCAGCAAATATTTTGATTAGTTAAAAATGTTCGAAACGCCGAGGCCCCGCTCCCCTCCCGGCGGCGCGGTGCTGCGCTCTGGCCCGGCCCGCTCGCTGTGCGCCTAGCCCGCGGGCGCCCGCCGACCCATCCCGGCTCGCTCCGCCTCCACCTCTGCCTCGCCTCGCCCTCCGCGGCCGCCGGCTCGGAGCCGCCCGCTGCCTCGCGGCGCTGACTCGCCGTAAGCTCTTTATTAACTCCCCCCGAGGAGCGCTCTGTAGCTGCGGCTGCGGCCGCGCCTCCTGCGCCCCGGTGGTCTGGCTCCTCCGCGCTGCGCACATGCTAAACAGATTAACATGCCTGGGCTGACCCGCGCTTCGCAACCCGCGGATAGGGTTTCTGCAGCTCCATGTGGAAATTAACCTATCTGTGCCCGTGGTCAGCTTCGTGCGGCCGCTCCCGCGCCGCAGGCCGGGCAATCCAAACAAACCTAGGCCACTGGCTCCCTCGGTGACTTTTGGCCCCTCTCCCTCTTTCCCGGCCAAATATTTATTGGAAAAGAGGTTCTCCACCTTGGCTGAAGGCAGGGCACATTTCTGAGGGATCTTTATTTGCAAATGATTTCTGGCAGGGCCCTGCCCTCTTAGGAGGTGGTGGAAGAGGAAGGAGAGGACAGTGTTTAGGCTTCTAGGCCTGAGCAGGGAGGCAGGGTTTCACAGGTACCCTGCTTCTGATCATCTAAAGGCCTCAAGCTGCCCATATTCTGCTTTGTAATAGCCCTTCTGCTTTACAGATTGGCTTTGTTGGCCGGCAAGTTTTTCTCTTTCTCCTCACCACCCCCATGCCATTCACACCCAGTAAACAAAGTGAGGGCCTGCTTGTAGATTTTCAGAGGGACTGAGCAGGCCAACTCAGACTGGTGGGTACCAGCCTGAGGCCACGTCCCAGTGGCAGCAGCATCTGCTTCTCTCCTGCTGCTGCTTCCAGCAATTCCAGGCCACTGAGGATGACTAATGAACTTCGAGTTCACTTGTTAAACACTTTCTTCCGGTGCCCCATTATCTGATTATAGTTCTATCTAGGCAGTGCAGCTTTTCACTGGATTCAGATTGGAGGGATCTGCATCATTTGGATGGAGCTGCTGTAGCAGCTACTGCCAGGAAGACGGATGTGGCTCATTGTATCCTTTCCACGGCCTTGATCATGCAATGTCTCCATTGTTTGGGAATCACAAATGGCTACTATTCATGATCCAGCCATGGTTGTCTTGTCCCACTGCTCAAAAGGAGCTCAGGCCTTTTGAGGTTGTTCCTCCAAACTCCCTCACGGGCTGCTGACATGGTATCCTTTGCAGGAGTGGTCTGGGCCTGGTCATGGCGTTGTTGTTTCTCAAGGTCTGTCCATCGGTCAAGCGCATACCTGCCTGGAGTAGCGCCCTCAGCCCTCAGAGCACTGATGAGGGGCAGAGACTCGAAGATGATGGAGGAGGTGTCAGTGTGCAGGGAAACGGCAACATTGCCCTTGGTCGTCGGCCCAGTGACAAGATGACTGTTCATTCACTTTGCCCTTTCTTTCCAGTTGTTTTTCTTGGATGGATGGCACGTTCTTGAGGAAGTAAAAGTTTTCAGAGTGCGCGCTTCTTCCAGAGAACCCGTCAGGAACTATTGGGCAGCTTGGCTTAGGTGGTTTCAGCCCAACACAGAGGACATAAACTGGAATTGGCACCGACAATCCACCCGAAGCTGAAAGTGCACTGAAACTGAGCTATAAATAAATGTGCTGAAAAAGAGGGGAATCAAGTCCCCCAAATATGCATTGCCATGAAAAACTTAGATTCTTCCGAGACAGCAACAGAAACCACTGAGCTTGAAAAGGAAAGAAAAAAAAAGAAAACTAAGGCATGAGGTCCAAGGCAGCTCTAGGCCTAAGTCGGTCCACAGCCGCAGCTCTCTTTCCCTTTGGTGTGGATAACATCTCAGAATTCCTTCCAGCTCTGGGACTGTGGTGTTTAATCAGAGGCTCCTTGTGAGAGTGTTTCTCCACATTTCTCACAGGCAGCTGGCAATCCTGATTTCTGGTAATCCCTTTTTTCCCTCCCTTAGCACCTATACTCGATATTGTCCATATGGATCATGTGTGTGGGAACACACAAATTACTGCAACTTTTGTCTTTTGTCGGGAAGGGCTGACAGGGCAATAAACACACGCAGCCTCCCTCCTCCAGGAATTCCTCATCCTCCCAGTGTGGCTCTAGCCCTGTGGATAATATCATTACAGGACTAAACAAATAAACAGTCGATCTGAATCAACCAGGAGGCGCTGGGGACTACACAGTTCCTCTCTGCAGAGATGATACAAGTAAATTTACACTCACAGCTTGGAAGCGCTCCAGCGGCTATGAATAGCTGTTCAGTTCTGTCAGGCTGGGGAGGAGCTGGAGCACTGGGCTGACCCCCAGCCCCGTCTTTGCTTCCATCAATGTGAGCTTTCAGGGTTCTGTTTTCCTTACTATCCTTGACTGGGAACATCAAGGACCAGTAACACTTTTTATGAACCCTGGGCTCAAAGAAGCGGCTTTTACTACAAAGTTAACATATTAAACCCAGTGACATGGATGAAAGGTTAACACACTTCTGCCAGGCGTGAGCTTCCCCTCCAAGGCGATTTCCTGTGCTCAGGCTACCACTGCTATGGCCGTCGCTGCCTTTTGCATGGCCGCAGCCCTGTGCCACAGCACACCGATTCATTGCAGTTCAGCAAGAGAACAGAAACTGACTGTAGTCAGAGCCACAGCAAATACTTATTCTAATCCCCACCAACAAATGAACTGATGTCGCTTTTTCCATTGCATCCGCCTACTGAAATGCCTACAGCTACATACAATTCCTCGGTGCAAAAATACATGAAAATTAAAAGTTTTAAGTCAATGTTTGCCTTGGGAAGAGTCAGTTACAAGAATAACATGAATGCCATTCCCAGTTTTCATTTTCCAAGTTCAAAAAATGAAGATTTCTTGTGTCTATCTCTACATGTGTGTCAACAATTTGTGGCTGTATGGGTCTT
>PVIC010008264.1:0-48661 GCA_004025085.1 Thryonomys swinderianus | reverse complement strand
TATATATATATATATATATATATATATATATATATATATATATATATATATATATATATCTTCTTTATCCACTCTGCAGTTGATGGACATTTGGGTTGTTTCCAAGATTGAGCTATCAAGAACTGAGCTGCTATGAACAAGGTTGTACATTTGTCTTTCCAATGAGTTTTTAAAAATTCTTTTGGGTATATTCCTAGCAGGGGGATAGCAGGGTCAAATGGAACCCCTAGTCCTAGTTTTCTGAGAAATCTCCACACGGATCTCCACAATGGTTGCACAAGTCTGCAATCCCACCAACAGTGGAGAAGGGGTCCTTTCTCCCCACAGCCACACCAGCATTTATTGTTGGTTGATTTTGTGATAGCGGCTATTTTTTGTGGAGTGAGATGAAATCTCAGTGTTGTTTTCATTTGCATCTCTCAAAGCAGCCAAGAAGCATATGAAGAAATGTTCAACATCACTGGTCATTCGAGATATGCAAATGAAAACAATACTGAGATTTCATCTCACTCAATTTATATTTTTTGCCTCTACGTACTCACCATAGATTTTAATTTTCATTTACTTGCTTAAATTCATGTTCACTTGTTTCCTTTAACATGGAATTCTTGGTGCTAAAGTCCTTATTTTTTTTCTCTTGTTTGACTGAATTTCTCTTTTGTGCCATCCTCCTTATATACACCCCTCTATAATTGGAATATTTAGGTATATATTTGGTGACATTGCACTGGACACAATGACACATGCCTGTAATTTCTGAATTTTGAGAGAGTAAGTCAAGAGAATCATACGTTCAAGCCCAGTGTAAGCAATTTATCAACTTAGCCAAACTGTGTCTCTAAATGAAAAACTAAAAGGGCTGGGAGTGTAATTTTGTTGGGAAGCCTTGCATTCAATCTATGTTATCAAAATAAGAAAAAAATGATAACCACACATGTTTTCTTTAGTGTTTACAGATACTGAATATTATTCTATGCAGTCTTCCCCCCTTATGATTTCTGCTTAAAATATACAGAAATTCTTATCTTCCTAATTTTGTGTTTATCTTTGTATTAATATTATCATTTGAAGTTATATCTTTAGCCAAATCTATGTTGTTTTATATTTTAATGTTTTATGTTTTGTCTAAATACAGCAATTATATTTTTTGATTACTTTTATTTCAGTTTCCATTGATTTTTAAATAGATTTTCTTTTCTTTTTTGAAAAGCTTCTGTAAAGCTATCCTCTATTTTTTGTTTTAGTAATTTCTAATGTGACTTAAATTCCTTTGATGAGTCTTCCCATTTTTTACTTGTGAGAAACCATCTGATGTTTTTCTTCTTTCTAGGTGACTTTTATTTTACTTCTCTTTTTATTCTTTTTTTTTTTTTCTTTTTGAGACAGGGTCTCGCTTTGTAGTTCAGGATGGCTCTGAGCTCACTATGTAGTCCAGGCAAGCCTCGAACTCAGCAATCCTCCTGCCTCTGCCTCCCAAGTGTTGGGATTACAGGCGTGAGCCACCAGGCCCAGCACTGTGGTATGTGGTATTGATTGCTGGTGGGTGTGAGTCTCCATGCCCAGCATTGTATGTGGTTACTGGGGATCGAACTCAGGACCTTGCGCTTGTGAGGCAGGCGCTGGAACCACTGAGCTAACCCTGTGGCCCTTCACTTCTCTTTTTAAAGTAAGTCATATTTTTGAAATTCTGGAAGCCCCAGTTTTTTGTAATTTATATCCTACATCCACTGTTGCTTATATTTCTTTTTCTCTCAAGGACCACCCCTTAACTGACCTGTTCCATGAAAAAGATATTATTTTGTTAAGACCCCTCATCTTTGAATGGGGAAAGCTTATGTTGGCAATTTTAAAAAATAAAATGTTACTATGCAAATAGATGGATTGAGATATGGAATTTCATATCTTTGCTTTGATTTATTTTCTGGAAGAGTTTAGAAATTCTTTTGGTAAAAAAGAGGAGTTGATGTGTATTTTAAATTCTGTAATTGATAAGAGCCACTCTACTATTATATCATAAAATTATCCATAGGCAATTTGTAAATATTTGGCATGTGGTTAAGATCTAAGAGAATGGGGGACTTGGGGAACAAAGGAATGAGAAAAAAATGAGAATTAAGTTTTGTCAGGTACCAGTACAAACTTTCATTGTTGATTGTGATCATAATGTGTATATAAATTATACCAATAAAATCAATTTTTTTAAAAAAAGCTTTTTGTATTCAGAGGTGGGATTTTGGAAATGAGTTAGACCATGAGGGTTCTGTCCTCATCAAATTAATGCACTGGTGAGTTTGTAGCTGAATTGGGGCCTAGTAAGAAGCCAAGGCTCACGGGGAGCATTGTCTGGATGGATATATTCTTGTCCATGGCTCCTTCGGATGCTCTGATCTCTGGCTGCCATGAGTCAGGGAGCTTTCCTCTGCTCTGCACTTCACCTCTTAGAGCTGGTCAACTACGGACTGAACCTTGTGAAACCATGAGCCAAGTTGAACTTCTCTTAAATTGTGTCTGCTGGGTATTTTGTCCTGGCCACCAGAAGGGCAACTAGTGAACATGGATAGGTTCTCATAAATTTTAACTTGCAAAATAGACAGAGGGTGCTGTTTTGCTCACAGGCCATGTTTTATGACCTCCACTCTTTAGTGCATTTGTACATAGGAGGTCCTTACAAAACAGTGGTGAAGGCAGATTCAGTTCCTAAGTGCAGGTGAAGAGAGGAGGGTGATTGCTTGTGCTCTAGTGACTCATCTGTTATGCATGCTGTGCAGCCATTTGCTATGAATTCTACTCCCATCCACATGACCTATCGGGTACTTTAACTCTGTCTCCCTGTACTTCGCTTCTTTTCTTAACAATCCTGCTCCATCTCTTCTTCTATTCCAAGATGTTGTAATACACTTTTGACAACAGTCAGTTGATTCACTTTTCAGCCTATGTTTATGGTCTGTAATGACAGAGTGAGTTCTTCAGGGAAGCTTTCCAGTTCATGAAAACTCTTGTACTTCAAAAAAGACAGGTGTTGAAAATTTGAAATTGACTGGGGCTACAGATTGTTTTCTCCATACCTAATTCTTACAATTATGTGCAAAAATGTATCTTTGAAGTTTACTTTTGGCTATTTTAAGCCTCAGCACAAAAACAAGTTCCCCTGTTTAGTGAGTAAAGCATCTTGGGCTAAAAACAAACAAAATTATCTAATGGCACCAAGTAGTTGTCTAGTGACAACATGATATTTTTTCATTTCCATCGTTTGTTAGATGTGTTTAAACATTGAGAATAGGACGGTGAGATAAACAAAGACATTCTTCACGCTGTGAGTTTTCCTTCCCAGACTTAGGTGAAAATTTTAGTGCTAATTGCAGTTCTTTCTTCTCCCTCTGAACAGCCACCACTTACAAATACAAGAGATAGATTAACAGACAGGGCAAGAAAGAGCTTAAAGAATTTTAGTTCTAACAGCATAAATGCTCCATAATTTTTCTTTTTCCTAATAGAAACAGAACTTTTAATGCAGGTAAATACATACTTTAAATCCTCTTTAATCTATCTATTTAAAATGTCTATTTAATTGTGTCATGTTTTCTAAAACTTTTATATTATAAAAATGCCCATATGTACATTTAAATGCATTTAAATATTTGTAACATGTATAAGTTGTTTTAATTTATTGATGTTTTAGTAAAAATAGGGCCTTAAATCAGAATTTTACATGTGAATTTTTCAAAGACTATCTCATAAGTTAATGATTGTTATGTATTTGATATGTAGAAAACATGCATTAGTAATCAAAGGTATTTTTGGTATGCAATTTTTTCTTCAAGGAGAAAATATGTAAAAAAATATAGTTTCTGCAACAAGTAATTTTGGGCAAGCTTATGATTAACAGTGTCTTAAAATTTTTTTCTTTATAAAATGATAGGTATTTTTACTGAAAAGATACCTGTAAATTTGACACTTGTTTGTCTGTAGCAGGGGGTGGGAAAGCCAGAGGGAGAGAGAAAATGAGATTGAATTATTGAGAAAATTCAGGCTGAGATACAATTATGACAAGTTGCACAATTAATAAGTAAGAGTAGGCTATAACTCTGAGATTGTCAGACTAATAATAATGTTGTTAAGCATATGCCAATGTTTTATAGTCCAATCCCCATTATCTTCAGATAATTCAATATACATAGACCTGTAACAAGACTAATTCATGTCTCACAAATAGTACTTTTTATGTGTCAAGTGGTTTTTCTTTGGATAAAAAGATTTGGAAAACTAGCTTTTTTTGCTTTTTAAATGGTTGCATTTTTATGGAAATAATATTTATTGATCTTTAGCATAAATGATAAAAAACAAGTAATACCCTGAAATCCCAACCCCCAGAACATTGTGAACTGTTTCTCTATTGGAACTTTGTTGGCGTCTTTAAAATAATCATTGTGAGTTTTTTGTCTAATTTAGAGATGTTTACACTCAAAATATTTTGGAAATATTTGCTTTCCAGCATTTCTTTCACAATTTCCTCTTAAATCTCACAAATCTTAAATAAATAAGTGTTTGTTTTTATGGTATAGATTTTGATTTTGACACAAATGAACATCTGAATCTAAGTGCAACAGATCACACGCTTGGTTAGAACAATTTTACCCCCACTGGGTTATCCATTATCTCCCTCCCTCCAAGTCAGAGGCTGGCTGTGTAGATCAAGCTGATGTCAAACTCATTATGAATCCCAGGCTGTTCTGGGACTTTCAGAGATAACTCTTGCCTCAGCCTCCTAGGTACTGAGGTTATTGGTGTGCACCAGCATACCCAGCTGTTATCCCACTTTCTGCTTTTGCTCATTAAGATTATAGATAGTAGAAAAAGAGCTGTTTTCTTTTGTACTTAATGCCATTCTAGTACCAGTTCTATCAAGACTTTCCAAAGTTTTCCAGCTGTAAGTGACAGAGTTCCAAGGCTATTTTAGCTTTGAAGGAAGCTATTAATGTTTAGTTATTTTTTTCTTTTTTAGAAAAAGTACATTTGCAGTACATAGTGTTTGCATCCCTTGTGTGGAATACATAACACTCTATTCCTTTGTAGTTCAGGCTGGCCCTGAGCTCACTATGTAGGCCAGGCAAGCCTCGAACTCACAGCAATCCTCCTGCCTCTGCTTCCCAAGTGCTGGGATGGCAGGTGTGAGCCACCACTCCCAGCTTTATTCCATTTTTTAATTCTCATTCTCTCTCCTCCCTAACCTCTCTTTTTCCATCTCTTGATCCTCTCCCCATCTAGTTACTTGTTAAAATAGCCAGTGTCTTTGGCCTTAGGTGTGTTTTGTGTACGTGGTATGTCTGAGTGGAGGAATAGATAGCAGATGTAATGTACAAAAAAAAGAGAAGAAAATCCTAGAAGTGTGTGTTCGGACTGAATCAGGGACGTTCACACATCTACCATTGATTTTTACCACCTCCTGTTCCCAGTGACCTGGTCCTTCCTGCTTGGTGTGAAGTCACCCTTATGCCCCACTCCCATGTCCCTTTATTTCCAACACTCCAGCCCTTTGCCACTGAAGCGACTCTGGGTCACTTGGATTGTGCAGTGTAGAATTACTTACACCACATTGTATCCTTATACTACAAATGTATCTCTCTAGCAGATTTGAGCTTGTTAAAACTGAATACTGCTTTCTTTGGTGAGTGTATCCCTTAAGATTCCATCAGTTCACACTCAGGGACTCAGCGGGTGAGAAGTGAAGGAGATATGAAAGGAAGAAATGATGGGAAACCCTCGAGGGTGCCTCCCGGGTGTGTGTATGATTGTGGCAGAACAAAACTCAAGAGGTGAAGAAAAGATCGAGGTGGGGGAGGAGAAAAGATTATGGAAAAGCATCAGAAATTTAAAAAACCCAATGAACAGAACATTAATTATGTATTGAGGGTACAGCTGAGATCAGACCACCTGTTTACAGAAAGGAAACAGTTATGAGAAGATATATATGAAACTCATTTATGCTCTTGACTGTTATGCTTTTGGAAATCTTCAACTGAAAGACGAAGGACAACTGGCGTGGTGGTACACACCTGTAATCCCAGAACTGGAGAGGCTGAGGCAGGAGGATCACTGCTAGTTCGAGGCCAGCCTGGGCTACAAAGTGAGTTCCAGGTCAGCCTCAAGTACATAGTGAGACCTTGTCTTTAGAAAAAGAGATAAAGGAAAAATGTGATGCTAATAAAAACAGGAAACAAAGTTTATGTACTTGGGGGATGGGGGAGTTGTGGGGTGGGTAGGGGAATGGAAAAAATGGGAATTAAATTGTGTCATATACTGGAACAAATTCCCAATATTGAGTGTGATCATGTTGTGTATGTACGATGTACCAATAAAGATAAAAATTAATTTAAGTAACAAATACCAAGGATAGTCATATGTTTTGTGCTCTGTAGAAAGTGTCCATCATAAAAACGAATAAAGAGTCAGTATGTTTAATATTTTCATCACTAAGTATTATCCCACATTTCACTTTATAATTTTACAGGTATCTACAGAATATTGGACATTACAGATTCAGGATCCATACTACTTTATCACCTTGAGACAAGGATTTATTTGATATCTTCCTCCGTCTTTACTTCCCATCAAATAACATTTTTAAGCAAATATTTAACACATTTACAATAAGGGAATCTTTAAAAATAGTCCATCCTGTCCTTCCAATGCCTAAGAACAGCAAGGTAGTAAAAAGAGAATTCGATGATGAGGTTATTGAGTCGGTCAAGGACCTTCTTTCCAATGAAGACTCAGCTGATGATGCTTTTAAAAAGAGTGAACTAATAGTCGATGTCCTAGAAGAGAAAGATACAGATGCAGAAGGATCCGAAGTTGAAGATGAAAGACCAGCTTGGAACAATAAACTCCAATATATCCTGGCCCAAGTTGGATTTTCTGTGGGTTTAGGGAATGTGTGGAGATTCCCATACCTCTGTCAGAAGAATGGGGGCGGTAAGTTTGAGTATTGTCAAGAACAGAATATTGTAGTCCCCTGTGCTTGGTATTTCACATCGCTCCCCTAGCTGCTGCAATCTCATTGTTTTTGAACCGATGAATTCCACTGCGAGGCTGGGGAGATTGGTTTCTGGGAAGCAGCCCAGCTCTGTTTTCCGATTAGGTCTCCATCGGAGCAGGTGGCCGCGCTGCAGATACTCAGGGTTTACCTCAGGGTAACACATTCTCAGATTCTTTCTGGGGATAGATATATTTGACATTAAAAATAGTATAAATGTAATAAATGTCCTCATAAACAGGAGAAAATTAGTACATGCATTACATGACTAGTACACTTAGCACAACCTGGTTAGAAAAAAGTTCATATAAGAAACTTCAACATAGGAATTCCAGGGGCTAATGAATGATAATTTTCATAGCTATTATCATGTATTATCTTTATCCAGTTAGTTGAATCTATTAGTTACATTGCTAATCTATGTGAAGAATTTTAAAAGCAGTAGTGTACTTATAACTCAGTACCTGTGATTTGCTGGAAAATAGTTATTTCTTTAAGTATGGAAGCTTTATTTATAAGAACAATAGAATTATAAAATATGTTTTTAGAACAGATGTTAAATACTTTGCCAGTCACTTTCACCAATTCTTTGTATAATTTTGAAAAAATACATTGCTTACATGACATACATGTAAGAAAAATAATATTTGTCTCAGATGGACATTATTGTTTCTTTGCTTTCATCTACTCATGGCATTCTATAAAGCAAAAAGTCAGGTTTAATACTATATTATGTAATTCAATCTGATTTATTAGATTTGAAATCCATGAAATGAATGAGGATAGATAACACTTAATAAATAACTTCATAAATATTGTGTGGAAAAAACTGTAAAAGTTTATGAAAGTTATTTCAGCAAAGGAATTTTAAAGAATCAATTATTTTATTGGAGTATGAAGCTCTTTTTCTGTAAAATTAAACAAGCCATATGCTTTTTATCATATTTATTATTTTTGTTAGAAATTTTTGTATTAGCCAAATTCAGACAAAATCTCGAAGGTTTAAAGTAATGAAATTATATTTTCTTCAAAGACTTCTGTAGTTTTACCATAAATGAATACAAATATTTTTCTTCCATGAAATAATGAGTGTATTTTCTACTGTGACTATTGAAAATATAACCCATCTTTTCATTCTTGTCTCCATAGGTGCATATCTTTTACCATACTTAATCCTACTTATGGTAATAGGGATTCCCCTTTTCTTTCTGGAACTTTCTGTGGGTCAGAGAATTCGGCGAGGCAGCATTGGTGTGTGGAATTACATAAGCCCCAAATTGGGTGGAATTGGATTCGCCAGCTGTGTCGTAAGTTTTCTGGTGTGGTGTATGTGGCCATATTTGAAAGATTTGGAATGGTATGGATTCATAGCCGAATTAAATACCCCAGTGTCTCTCCACACAACTCTCCGATGCCACTTCTAATGAACACTCCTGGAGTATAAACTCATAAACAAAGCAGGCTATCAGTATTAGTAGAGCTTAATCTTGTTAATGTATGTTCTAAGCTCTACTGAGAGACATTACTTTTTAAGAAAATGTTTCAAATAAAAATAAAAGGAGACTTATTTTTGTTTATTAAATTCAAATATTTATTGGTACATTATATATACACATCACAATCATGCTCAACATTGAGAATTTTTACCAGTATATGATAAGACTTAATTCTCATTTTTCCCTTCCCGTACCCATCCTACAACCCTATTCCCCTATATACATAAGCTTTGTTTCCTTTTTTATCATCACATTTTTTCTTTTCTCCCCTTACTTACACATAAACTCCACTTCCTTTTGAATATTTACTATTTTTCAATATCTATCATGCATTCTAGAACTCATTTACAACTTCAGTTTCTCATACCAGAGAAAAGATATGATATTTACACATCTGTGATCTGTTTATTTCACTTAGGAGAATGTCCTTACGGTACATGCATTTGAGTATAAATGACTCAAGATTATCATTTTTAATGGCAGAGTAATACTTCATTTTATTAAAAAGCAACACATCTTCTTTCTCCAGTCTAGAGTTGATGGGCATTTGGGTTGTTTCCAAGATTGTGCTATCACGAACAGAGCTGCTATCAACATGGGTGCACATATGTCGCTGTGATATGAATCTTGTAATTCTTTCATGTACATCCCCAGCAGGGGAACAGCAGGGTTAAATGGGACCTCTAGTCCTAGTGTTTTGAGGATTCTCCACACTGATCTCCATAGTGGTTATACCAGTCTACATTCCCACCAGCAGTGGAGAAGGCTTCCGTTTTAATGCTATGCATTTTGTCCCTTTTTGAAGGAACAGGCATGGGAGGTTTCACGGCGTTTTCTTATGTTTCACAGGTGTGCTATTTCGTGGCTCTCTACTACAACGTCATCATCGGCTGGACCCTGTTTTACTTCTCTCAGTCTTTTCAGCAACCTCTGCCCTGGGATCAGTGTCCTTTGGTGAAAAATGCATCACATACTTGTAAGACATGTGCAATGCAGTGTGTCTTTACTTACAAACTTGGACAAGGCATAACTTCCCAGTATCTTTCTCCTTACAAAAAGTACATGGAAACATCTTTCAGTTATATCCTAAGAGGCTATTTTGTCTTTCAGGTATGGTAGACAGTAAGAGCTAGACCTGGCGTGACCTAAGGTGACTAGTGATTTCCAAATGCCTTCCTGCACCCGTGACATGATGATAAAATATAAACTTCCTCTGTATGCTTTTAGAGTCTTTCATTTTATACACCCTCATGGACAGAGTGCCGTTAATGTTATGACTTACAAAAAATGATAAAAACAAGAACTGAGTAGAATCAAATGTTTTATGCCTTTAATTCTATCATTTCATAGTTTTGTCTTTTAAGATCTTAGGATGTAAAGAACAATTTCCTGTACAATAGCCTGAGAAGCGTAGTTTAAAACTTTCTAGTAGTCTAGTTAATAAGAGAGAAAAGAAACAGGGGAAATATTCTATTTAATCTAATACATTTGAAAAACTGATTTCAAGACATAATTGAATACTAATATGATGATTTGCATTATCTTCACATCATAGATCTGAAATCCCATTTAATTTTACATTTATAGCCCTTGAAGTCCCTTTGGATGAAGCTTATTTCAAAAATTTTATGTGTCCTTGTAGATATTTGATGGTAATACTCAGGTATTAATCAGATGTTTATGATGATGAGAGAATAATGAATGAGGTTTATTTTACTTTTACAAGAAACTTTTATTATTTTACTTTTATTTAAAAACTATTAAGGATATCTTTTGGTGTCAGTTTTTTAAATTTAATATTCATTGTAATTTTAATTGTCTCTGTTAAAATACCAGTATTTTCCTTTTTTTTTTTAGTTTTTGAGACAGGGTCTTGTATTGTAGTTCAGGCTGGCCCTGAGCTCACTATGTAGCCCAGGCAAGCCTCAAACTCAGCAATCCTCCTGCCACTGCCTCCTCAGTGCTAGGATTACAGGCTTGAGCCACCATGCCTGGCACTGTGGTGTGTGGTACTGATTGCTGGTGGGTGTGAGTCACCATGCCTGGTATTGTAGTATGTGGTTATCACAGATCAAACTGAGGTCTTTGTGCTTGCTAGGCAGGCACTGGAACCACTGAGCTAAATCTCCAGCCCCTAGAAAATCTTAAGAACTGATTCATTGGCTAGTGGGGAAAAGACTATCTCATTTATCATCTGAGATGATTGTGTGTTACTTTCTTTCTACAGATGTGGAGCCAGAATGTGAAAAAAGTTCTGCCACCACCTATTACTGGTACAGAGAAGCACTGGATATTTCCAGCTCCATTTCTGAAAGTGGGGGCTTAAACTGGAGAATGGCTGTCTGCTTGCTGGCGGCCTGGGTCTTGGTGTGCTTGGCGATGATCAAGGGCATTCAGTCTTCCGGGAAGGTGAGTCCGTCAGCAGTGCCCCGTTCTCCTCCCTGCCATTCTCTGGCGTCTTGTTCCCTGAACCCTCGCAAACCTTTGGTTGTAGTAACATTACAGGTGGCTAAAGTCTGAGGAAAAGTGGTGTTTATAAAACCATGTTAAGGAAAGCACAAGAATAAAGACATAAATACTGTACAGTAAAATTTCATTTCATGTATAGTTTTTTCCTTCTTTCAGCAAAATATTTAGCTTATTTTGTCCATATTAAGTTCTTTCTCTCTGTTTGTTTAGTAGACTTTAATGATTCAGTTCCCTGATTTCTAATTGCAAAAACGAAAAGTGCAGAGCTGGAGCAGAATGAAGGATGTATTTGTTTCATTTTAGGTGGTTCATCCTCCCCACTGTAGACCCCCCGAGGCGTGCTTGAGGGGTGCAGTGTGACAGTTGTGTAGTGCGTGCTCCGTGTCTTAATGTTCCGGGTTTCACAAGGTAGTTATGATAAGGGATTCACAGTAACATGAATGGTGCAAGGCCACGCCCACTGGGTAAACGGAAAAGTTTCAGAGAATGTAGTGGAAAAGACCGTCAATAAATCCTGTATACTTTGATTTCTTCTGGTCCTTGTTTTAAAGGCTACCTTCCGAAAGCAGTTTCTATTTGGTGGGTGTCTTGCTCTCGTAATGCGTTTACTCTGTACTGCTGACCCCGCTGTAAAGCTCTCCGTGTGTCTCATGGCAGTGCTGTACTGTTGACAGCCCCCTCCGTCCCTTCACTTCTCGGCATGCTCTTTGAAAGTGCAGCTGTGACTATCTTTGAGGCCAACTCATAAGCATGAGCAAAGGAGGAAATATTAGTGACAGCGATACTGGCGTAGAGGATTCTGACAATGATTTGTGCAGCAATAATATTAGAAGACACTGATAATGTGTTTAATTTGCTCTGGGAACTGATACCCACTTTTTATGCTTCTAAAAATAGTGCTTTAAGAAGGAATTGTAACAATGTATCCGATAATATACAATGCACGTAATAATGAAATTATAATAATGTTGGGCCGGGGATTTAGCTCAGTGGTTCCGGTGCCTGCCTGGCAAGCGCAAGGTCCCTGGTTCCATCCCTGGTAACCACGTACAACAGTACCGTGCATGATGACTCACACTCACAGAGATCAGTACTACATACCACAATGCTAGACGTGCTGGCTCACGCCTGTAATCCCAGCATTTCGGAGGCAGAAGCAGGAGGACTGCTGAGTTTGAGGCTTGCCTGGGCTACAGAGTGAGCTCAGGGCCAGTCTGAACTTCAAAGCGAGACCCTCTCTTTAAACAAAAACAACAAAAAAAAGGAAATTATAATAATGTCTACAATGTGTATGATCTCAAGTAACACTGTATACAAGTCTGGTAAATATACCTTGTTAGATTGAATGTGACCAATTTTTAACAATATCACGCAGCTGTGTATTCTGATATAAGATTAGAGCAATATAATTACTGAAATTAAAAAAATGCCTAAAATTTGTGTTTAGAAATACAGATTCCTCTATAAAGTACTGACTTTGTACATATGTTTACAAATCTTGGAATTTAATATTTGAGTGTTTTATCTTTTTACTTGCTCATAGCAAAACAGAAGTGAAGTTCTGGCCTATTCAATGTTATTTGTGTTTAAAATATTTTTTCTCATGCCATATATTTTTCTCTCTTTTTAAAAACTTGTGTTACAATCTTATCTTTGAATCCAGATTAGTACCTTTTAAGAATTCAAATATGTTGGATCAACAAATAAAAATGGAAATAAACTTAACATAATACATAATTTTCAGAATTCTGCATACTAAATATAGGTTTGCTTTTTGGTTTTAGTTTTAAGGAATGTATAAAGAAAAGAAAGAATGAGTTCTCTTTTAATGTTACTTGGAGTTTCTGCTTTATGCCATGACGGACAGGTGTGAGAAGATGAATAGGCACAGTCTTTGCCCTCATGAAAGTCATAATTTAATGGTTCAGGCAGATAATTTCAACACAGTAAGTACAGTAATAGACAAAGAGAAAGTACATGACACAGTAAAAGCACTGATTGACATTAATCTGGATTTGGCAGGTTTTACAGAGGAGTTAAGTTTTGGGGAAGTTTGTTGGGTTAGGGAAGCTTACTAGACAGCTCAGAGAGAGAATACTGGAGACCCAAAAACAACACGTGGAAAGCCCAGATATTGCTGAGCACTCCTGTGTGACTTCTACATGCAGCTTATTTAGATCATGAAAGATAATCCATGAGATGTAGATCTGTTACAGATATTGAAGTCTCTGCAGACACTGGTAAAATGACAGGACATTATTTGGCAAAGACTGAAACATTTGAGGAATTTTAGTATGATGCCATCAGATCTGTGGAAAGATCATTCAGGAAGCAGGGTGGGCGCTGAATTTATAGGTTGCAGGCAATAGACAGGAAGAATTAGATGTACAGGATGCTATTATGTTAGTACAGGTTGGCGTGTCATTGAAGATGGAAACCAAGAAACAGATGGGAGATTTCTGTGGTCGAACCAGTTTGACTTGGTAGTTGGTTGTTTACAGAACAAGCAGAAGGGTGATATGTTAAAAACATTTTAGAATCGTTTAGCTTGGAAAAATACACTCACAGGAAGAATATTTTCTCCCACTAGTGCCTTACTTCAAGTTATATTGAAATAGAAAAGATAAATAGAAATAGAAAATAAATAAGTAAAAGTACAAATATACTTGTCCAATATAAGTATGTCAATTTAAATTTGTACTTTTCCTAATTTATAGCCTGGAAGCTGGTCAACAGAACATGACAAAGAGTGAGCCAACTGCTAGATGTTTGACTTCAGTAACGGAACAGATAGCATGGCCATCTTCTGACACTGAGAGGGTAGGAAGAGCTCAGAGGAATATTCAGAAGTTTATTTCTGGACTTGACAAACTGTAGAGATCGGTTAGGTTTCCACGTGGTGATTCCATGGAGGCAGTGAACAGTGACCTTCAGCAATTACTGTTACTGAACTGTCTAGTTAGTGGTGAAAATTGCTGAGGCAGAAGGTAAAACATCTACATAGTTCATTGTTCGGGATGTAGAAAAGACAGCATATGTACAACTCTACTTTGCAGCATGAAGCTTTAGTTAAAATAAAATTTATAAAATAAAAGTAGGAATTTGTTAGGGAGGTAGTTTCTCTTTATTCCTGCCTTTGCTTATTTTATGAACTGTAAGGAATCGACAGTATTTACACAGTACCTATGAGTTGTTACTAAGAGAATAAATAGAGCTTATTTAATAGTGTTTGCAGTCACACAATTATGTATTATTTGGCTGTTAAACAATGAAATTTTGTCATTTGGAGCCACACAGGGCCAGAATTGGAAGATACAATGCAGAAGAGGCCTGGAACAGAAAGATAGGACATGTCCTCCGTATGGAGAAGCTAAAGTAATTGATCTCTTAGAAACAGAAAGTAGAATAGTGGAGGCTGGAAAGGGGATGAGAAGGGAACAGATACCAAATTCTTATGCACATTTAAATAGGGGGAATCAGTCCCAGTGTGCTGAGATACAGTAACATGATGGTGGCTCACAACAATCCATTTTGCATCTCAAAATAGCTAGAAGATTTACAAATTTCCCACCACAATTAAACTGCTCTACTTGAGTCTTACTCAGTGTGGACATGAATTGAATTACCATGTCATACCTCATAAAGATCTATGTTATGTGTTCATTAAGAGCTAAAAGTTCCCAATTTTCCATTATATTTCAAATAGGAGCTTAAGTCTGAGTCAAGAATGAAAACTCTTTTTAAAGGATGGTTTTGGAAGTCATGAATAGTATTTTTAATCATTTTGTAAAGCATGACTATCCACCTGTAGGACAAAGAATCATCTTGACCATTAAAAATGTTGTTGTACATCTTAAGTTTTCTTTTTTGCTTTCTTTGCAGATTATGTATTTCAGTTCTCTGTTCCCATATGTGGTGCTTATATGCTTCCTAATCAGAGCATTGCTTTTAAACGGTTCAATTGATGGAATCCGCCACATGTTTACTCCTAAGGTGTGTGTACCAGATTTCTATTTAAGATTTGTGAACAGAAAATTATTCCTTTCATTAAAATATCCCCATGATTATATTTAAGAGCTTATTGAACTAAGATATGTATTTTAAGCTTTTAAATTATATTAACCAGCCTAAAATGATGAGAGATTTTTTTATATTTATAATTGAATATATATATATATATATATATATCTTATTTTAACTGTCTCATTTTGGTTCTAGAGTAAGACTATCAGTAATTAAATGTCAAAAAACACCTTTATAACAAATGATCTTGGACTTTGACATTACCTTTTAAAACTTTTTAATTTTCACCTACTCTTTCCCCTCTATTTCAGTGGTTGCTAAACTTTTTCTGTCATGATCCATTTGGAAAATCAACAATAAACTCTTCTGAGAAAAAAATACTGTACATATGAATTTGATTAGTTTCTCAAGAGATTGTTGAGTAGATCACTTCAAAATCCACAGGGCTTACTATATTCTAGGATATGCTCTTATAGAAATTCAAGGACTTTTTTGTTTTTGAATTATTTTTTGGTTTTCTACCTTCTGAAATAAAATTTATACTGGTAACTTGGAAGTTTTTTGCATATAAATTCATTTCAAGAAAATTCTAAACAGCCTTCATAAAAAGGATGAGAATTTAAATTGCTGCTCAGTTTAGTGAAGTGGAACTCAGTGCTGGGCATACTGAACTTGTGCGGTCAGTGCTGTGGCCTTGAGGACAGTTTTTTTTACTATGATTTGTTAGGAAATAAAAGTGAATTTTAGGCTGCATATTTTTGTTATTTATTGAAATGAAGTTGTAGGTCACTGTTAGTTTGCTCTCCTAAGTAGACGTAAAGATAGTGACACAGAGTAGAAATGGACAGAGAATGTGTACCTCTGTGCTGGGCACTGGGCAGAGGCATTGGCTCCCACAGCTACCTTGCTACCAGGTTAAAGAACCTGGATTCTTTGTTCATCAGGCTCCGTGCTGGCTTTCACTATGTAACAGCAACAGTGCTGACAGGACCGTCTGGTTTTCCTGCCTAGTGCAGAAGTCTTGCTTAATCCTCAGTCCCTGGAACTTCTCCAATCCAAAGCTAGTTTAGGTTTTGGAATTTCCACCATATTTTAATTAAACTCTATTGCAAGTGGTTAATGAACAGGAATATTTACTTACAATAGTGGCTATAGTCTTTCATGAGCTGAAGATGGCCAAATTTGGTGTGAAGTTCTGGACTGTACCCACTTTCTAAACTGACAGTTACTTATGGCACCATTAGAAATGTTTAAGGGGATATTTTAGAATTTGATATAATACATTTACATAGCTCCAATATTTTAAAATGCAACATGAATTACAGTTTTTCAGAGTGGACTAAGAATTAATACGAAAAGGGGGGATTTTTCTCCAGCTCACTTTTTTTTTTTTTTTTTTTTTTTTTGAGACAGGGTCTCACTTTGTAGTTCAGGCTGGCCCTGAGCTCACTATGTAGTCCAGGCAAGCTGCCGTGAACTCAGCAATCCTCCTGTCTCTGCTTCCCGAGTGCTGGGATTACAGGCATGAGCCACCACGTCCCGCACTGTGGTATGTGGTATTGATTGCTGGTGGGCCTGAGTCTCCATGCCCAACATTGTATGCGGTTACCGGGATCGAACTCAGGACCTTGCGCTTGCGAGGCAGGCGCCGGAACCACTGAGTTAAATCTCCGGCCCTCCAGCTCACTTTTCACTGACTCTTGATAAAATACTATATTAGGCCTCCCTTGTGATGGCTGATGTAAAAATCACAGTATAAGTAAATTAGTTTGCAATTTGCATTGTTTACACAGGAAAGGAGGTGTCTAACCTTGTAAAATATTAAGAAATAGCTAATGGAGATTTACCTCAGAAATTGCAAGCTCTTGAATAATGTCTTTAATAAATAAGGTTTTCCTGCCATCTAGTGGGTAAAGTTGAAAGGGACCGTCAAGTGCAGTTTAGAGATCAGTATTCATCAGACAAAGAAATGTCCAGTAAATGATATGATACCTAAATTATTCATAAATTATAAGTGGATTCATGATGATGCTTCATGAGAATATCCCCTAAATTTCAAAAGTAATAGTTAAAATTAATTGAAGTAGTAAATCTCAATATTTGAGAGAACATTAAGTATCAAAAATACCTATTTTCATACTTTATTTCTACCCCGAAACTAACGTGCAACCCTAAGTAGGTTTCTTAGCCCTGCAGAAACTGAGATAAAGTAATGATGACTTCAGGTTGTTAAGAATATTAAATGAAACAAACCGTCTCATTTGTCTACCTGTGGATAGCGTTATGTTATCAGTCATTCAGCATTTTGAATGATGTAGGTTTAGTGGTAGATTTTCTCCCGAGGAAGCCAAAACCAAGATAGAAGGTGCCATTTGCCGCAGGTTGCAAGATTAGTAAATTATTTCATGGCAGAATCGGGATCTGAACCTGAAGATTTCATGCTTCCCCCATATATGGCGTTGCTCCCAATAAAGGCAGTTTCACTGCAGTAGAGAAAAGAAATAAAATAACAATCTAAACACTACCAAAACACTATTCTGAAATGGAATAGGGGGGTTTAATGACATTTATATCAGATATGGGTAACATTAATTGTATTGAAAATATTTTATTATATTTTGGCATGTTTGATAATTATTCAAGAAGTAAACATAATCCTTGGCTGTACGTGTTCACAGATTACAGCGTAAGAAACTTTGGAGCTGAAAGCTATGTCCGAGGCATTTCTTTTATTTTCAGAGTAAAGGTTTACAGGAAACTTGGGAATCAATGAATAATCAACGAATATGCAAAGTATAAGTACTTAAACTGTGGAAAGTATAACTGTTACCCAATTTAATCACTAGATTTCCACCAAAAAAATAAAACATCATAAACGAGGATTGCTGAAGTACTTACTTAGCTTTATTAATCATTATTTTACTTGCTTGGTAGTCTTGCTTGTTCATAAAAGAAAAACAAAATTAAGAAAGAAATCAGAAGTTGATGTCTACTTAAGAAATTACCCACAAGATCTAAGCGTGTGAATGAATTACGCTATCGTGATCCAAACGGCGTGCTGATGTGGATGAAATATGACGCTAGCTCACTTCCATTCTGTGTCGCTTTGAACAGCTTGAAATCATGCTGGAGCCCAAGGTCTGGAGAGAGGCCGCCACGCAGGTGTTCTTCGCTTTGGGTCTAGGCTTTGGCGGCGTCATCGCCTTTTCGAGCTACAACAAGAGAGACAACAACTGCCACTTCGACGCCGTGCTGGTGTCTTTCATCAACTTTTTCACTTCCGTCCTGGCAACCCTGGTGGTGTTTGCGGTCTTGGGGTTCAAAGCAAATGTCGTCAATGAGAAATGCATTGCACAGTATGGACACTTCATTGCCATCCGCTTTTGACAGCATGATTTTATACAAAATAGACCCCAGCAGACCCCCAAGTGCTCACTCTTAGGCCACTTTATTTTTCAGAAACTCAGAAAGGATCGTAAGATTTTTGAAAATGGGCAACATTAGCCAGGATATTATTCCACACCATATCAACCTCTCAGCCGTCTCTGAGGAAGAGTATCACTTAGTGTACGACATCATTCAAAAAGTCACAGAAGAAGAGTTTCCTGGTCTTCGTCTCAATGCCTGTCAAATTGCAGATGAGCTAAATCAAGTTAGTAGACCCTGTTTGAGAATAATGATCATTTGGTTCAAATACGTAGTAACCAAAAGATTTCTTTAAGGGCGATAGTCTTCAGAATGCCTAGAACATTGCATGTTCTTTCAAACTTCACACTCTTCATTTCAGGGAATGTACTTTATCATCAAGATTTGTTTTTCTCTAAAAAGCCATTTCACTCAGCCACTCTAACTTAAAAGATGAGTATCAATAAGAAGATTTTTGTAATAGTCTGATATCTGTATTAATATAATACAGAATTTGAATTGTAATTCATTTGTATGTATACTGCATAATTGTTTTGAAATATGGATGATTTTTTGTTTGTTTGTTTTTTGAGACAGGGTCTCACTCTGTAGTTCAGGCTGGCCCTGAGCTCACTGTGTAGCCCAGGCAAGCCTCGAACTCAGCAGTCCTCCTGCCTCTGAGTCCCAAGTGCTGGGATTATAGGCATGAGCCACCACGCCTGGCTAGATGATATTTGAAATGGCCATTTAATAGTTGTTTTCAACAAATCATGAGTTTTTTCTTAGTCACTGTTTTATATTTCAATAAACAAAGAATTGGTGAGCAGCAATAAATATCCCTTTATGGACAATTGTTATCTCCTTTATTGTAAAAAGAGAAAAATACAATGTAGAAATTGCTTATTAATTACTTGGATCATTACATGTAACTATACATGAGACTAAACATGAAGAATTATGTACTTGGAGTTATGATTGAAGGTATCATTACAACAAGTTTGAATTGTATAAGAAAAATAATTAGTAATGAACTCTTCAAAGATTCTTTTTAAAATTCTGTTCTACTTGTTTTTCTGAAACAATACAAGCAACTTGAAGTTTGATTAAGCTTTAGTTTGTTAGAAGTTGTTATTTTAAAAAACTCATTATTTATGATATTTTTATGCTCGGAATCTCATTTAATATTTCCTGATTGGAGAATGTATCATTTTTCCATTTTCCTATTAATATTAAATAAAATTGAGTCTCCTTAGATTATGAAAACTGCCACTTCAAAGCAACACTTTTCAGCAGAGAGATAAGAATTCTGAGGTAGAAAAGTTAAGAAAAAATAATGAATTTTTAAATACTGAATAGTGACATTTTGTAATCTAGCTATTCTGTTCCTATCCTTTATTTTGCCTCTACACTTTTCTTTTAAATTAAAGCAACTTGTTATCACAGTCTATATTTTAATGGGAGTTTATGAAGCGATTTTATTGATAACTAAGAAATAGATGTGCCTATATTTTATTTATGTGATAATCAATCACTATTTATAGTCATAAGATTTAAGAGATCTAAAGCTAATTTGTATCTTTCAGTATAATTTATCATTCCAAGATCCTTGTGAAATCGTGTACTCTGTTCAGAAGAGCTAAACAGTTTCACTTATTAAGTGGTGAAACAAGGGTCCAATTAAAATCTGGCTTCATTAAGTCAAATTAATTAATTAGATAGGATTCTGAGAGTAAAGTATGATCTTACAGGTTAAAAATGGATGTCAGGGTATTTATTTTCAGTGGTCCCTGGCTACCTGGCTATTCCTTAGAGATTTCTTCCCCTATTTTGACTGATGAATAGAGCCATCACATAATGCTAGTCTGTATTCATGATGACTTTTCTGTGTTCCGCAGGCCGTTCAGGGGACTGGCTTAGCTTTTATTGCCTTTACAGAAGCAATGACACATTTCCCTGCCTCCCCCTTCTGGTCAGTAATGTTCTTCCTCATGCTGATCAATCTAGGGCTTGGCAGCATGTTTGGGACCATCGAAGGGATCATAACACCTATTGTGGACACTTTCAAAGTCAGGAAGGAAATCCTCACTGGTAAGTTTCACATACTTAATTTTTCATTGAGTTGCTGCAGGCTGTTTTATTTTTGTGAAAGATTAGAAATGCAAATAGGAAAATTAACTTCTTTAATAACCTCTAATAATATTATTTCAGCAATATTTATATATTTATAGCAAAGTATACATTCGATATAGGTTGTATTTAATTATTACTAACCATGTCATTGCACGTTAATGACAATTTTACAAATTACTGACTTCCACAATTTGATACATATAGATGTCTACACATCCTGAACTCTGGCTGAGCAAAAAAAGGGATGAACTTCTTCATCCTTTTCCAGAAAGCAGTTTCTACACGAGAGTAACAGGATTAATGTCCCACCTGCTGTAAAGGCTAAAAGTCATCGCCGCCCCCTCAGGCCCCAAGCACCCCTTCCTTTAGTATAGAGTTGCAGAATTAATGGAAAAGAAACAGCGTGGAGAGAACTCACGACGGGGTGTCGGCGGTCTCCCGCTGCAAGACTTTCGTGAAAAATACCGTCTTCCTCGCTGTCTGCTGGATCCTAATTACCCTTCCAGTCTTCCTTGAACTCTGTCTTATCTCATCGCTTTTTAAGTGCGTTTCTTTCCATTCAGTGGAGTAAAACTTTGAAGGGGAAATTACCCATTATGTTTTCCTCTCACCCCCTCAGCAAAACCGTTTTGACTGTAACACACCCGACGCACCTGCCTCCCATTTGCCTTCAATTCTGTGGTACAGTTAGGAGAAAGATGCCTGCGTTGGCTCTGGGGTCACACAGAGTTGGTTCTGCTACTACCAGCCTGAGATTTTTAGTGTACACATTTGAATTCTTCAGGATCATTTGGCTCAGCTTTGAAATAAAGATCGCAATATATTGTTTAATGGAGATGATGCACAGATGAGGGAAGGAAATCGAAGCTTGCTGGGCACCACGACAAGCATTTACAGCTCAATGCAGGAAATTTCCAACTAAATTCTACTTTTTCTTTTCCACTGTGTATGATCAAGTATCTTTCTCTACGAAGTAAGTCATAGCACAAGCGTAGTGCCTCAGAGATGGAGATACTGGTGTGGTGTGACCCGTAATTGTTGGCATTCTTAGGAAACCCTTGTGTGATTCAGTTCACGACATCTGCTTTCTCCTCTTCCGAACTGCTTTCAGATACTGGACTACTTTTTACTGGACTCACCTTTGTGAAAGAGGAAAAGAAAGTGGTTGAGAAACAGAATGCAGTCATTATCTCTGACTTTAATGGATTCTCTCCTAATGAGGAAAGAATAAGGAATTTAACAAATATATAATAATATATGAATTCTAAAAGGCTCTCAGTTTTTATAATAACAACTGTTTAGAATTTGTGCATCTGCTTCTTGGACATGAGAGGGGAAAATTCTTTAGGTGGTTCTTAGTTGTTACTTAATAATCACCTCATTTCTTCCTCCCCAGTCAGTTTCCACACTAACCTGTTCCAACAAGAGTATGCATTTTGATACTGAGTCTCGCTCTTGTCCAATTTTTCTGGTTGTGCTTTAAGTATTACCATATTTCAACCAAATATAAAGGGTAAAAGGTTTTTTTTTGTTTTGTTTTGTTTTTTAGTCAGGGTCTTTCTTTGTAGTTCAGGCTGGCCCTGACTCACTATGTAGCCCAGGCAAGCCTGGAACTCAGCAATCCTCCTGCCTCTGCCTCCCAAGTGCTGGGATTACAGGTGTGAGCCATCATGCCCAGCACTGTGGTATGTGGTACTGATTGCTGGTGGGCACAAGTCACCACATCCACTATTGTTGTATGTGGTTAACGGAATCGAACCAGGGACCTTGCATTTGCCAGGCAGGCACCAGAACCACTGAGCTAAATCTCCGGCCCAAGTAAAAATTTTATAATCTTACAAACCATGTTAGTTTCATTATTAGTTAAAACTTCCATACAGATTTTAAAATAATAGAAACTTATTAACGGTAAGCATGTTCTGCAAGTATTTGCTCTTAGCACAGATTGCTTTGGTGTTAATAATAGAGGTAGGGTAGAGAAATGTGTACTTTTTAAAATGCCCTCAGCTTTGCCCTGTTGGTAATCTGTGTTTGGTAAAGGAGATTTCACAGACTGAGGGAGGTGAGATAATGTTAGTGAATTTATATCCCAGCTGAGGCTGACCCCAAGGAACTTAGCTCTCAGTAGATAATATCCTCTGGTATTAGGAAAGGTGATGCCTGTAACAAAGTTCTAAAATTCTATTGTTCATGAGGTGAACTTTAAAAGATTTCAATTTTAAGGAGGGGCTCATTTTCTCATTCATTCCTTTCCTCTAGTTATCTGTTGTCTTCTTGCATTTTGCATCGGCCTAATATTTGTGCAACGCTCCGGAAATTACTTTGTTACAATGTTTGATGATTATTCGGCTACATTGCCTCTGCTAATTGTGGTCATTTTGGAGAATATTGCTGTAACCTTCGTTTATGGCATAGATAAGTAAGTATATTTGTTTTTATAGCTTCTTTCTTCATCTTTTTTTTAATGTTTTTGAGACAGGGTTTTGCTTTGTAGTTCAGGCTGGCTCTGAGCTCACTATGTAGCCTAGGCAAGCCTCAAACTCAGCAATCCTCCTGTCTCTGCCTCCCGAGTGCTGCGATTACAGGCGTGAGCCACCACGCCCGGCTCTTCATCTTTATTTTAAGAAGACTAATTAGCAGTATTTGAATCATCAAGGAGGGGACAGAAGTGACAAAGGAAAACTTTTTTATCAAATGGTTTTAAGATCTTACTCATTTAACAATTTTAGTGAAGTATGCTCTTCTATTAGGTAAATGAAGTTTTATAGACTGTAATAGTTTATAATTCTGCAGCTTTGATTTAATTCTGCTAAAAAAAGATAACAATTCAAGCTCTAGTGAATATTGGCCGTGTTCCAACAACCTTGAGATTGGATACCTAAAATGGGTAAGTTTTATTTCATATATATTGTCACTCAACAATTTAACTTTGAAAAAATCCCAACATAAATGTAATCATGACTTCAGTTCTAATGTATGGGAACTAAGAAGGTCAAATACACTCATGAACAACCTTTTGGTGATACTATCAGCAAAATACAGACTTAAAACTATAGGAAAAAGTACACAGGAAATTCAACAAAAAATAGAAGAAATAAACACACAAAGGGAATTAGAATTAAAAATGGATTTCTGGTGGATTGATTTATTATAAAATGTAGACCTCCTTCCAACCAGAGTGAAATTTCAAGGGAATACAAACATCATTTAGGGATATTTGCTAATATTTAGGAATTACCGCTATGTACAAATGATATAAGGGCTGTCTAAAGCCCCTTAAAGATGTGTTTATAAAATAGGAGTTATCAGTAAAAGGAGACTTTTTAGTCATTGGCCTAAGAGGGTTTTTGCTAAGTTCAAAATGCAGTACTTATGAGTTCCAGTTCACTTTTTTCATGATTTTCGCTTATAAGTCATTTTCTAATATAAATTTTGGGTTCTACATAAAGTTACAAAAAGTATTCATGGTTAAATCTCTGTTGAACCATTTCTATCATGTACCTTTGAAGGTCTAGCAATGTTAATTTGGCTAATCATTCAATGTATTCTTAAATTACAGGTTCGTAGAAGATCTGAAAGATATGCTAGGCTTTGCTCCCAGCAGGTACTACTACTACATGTGGAAATACATTTCCCCTCTCATGCTGCTGTCACTACTAATAGCGAGCGTGGTGAACATGGGATTAAGTCCTCCGGGCTATAATGCATGGGTTGAAGATAAGGTAAAATATAAAATAAGAACATTTAGGTTTTTAAAAAGGTTTAAAAAATATGTTGGAAGTTTCTGTCCTGTTTTCTTACCAAATATTTTGGCCACTTGCTTCATGGTTCTGCCTCTGTTCAAGGATCTTAAGAAATGTTCTTTGCTGCAAACATCTGTGATTTTTGGATGCATTATGAATTCCATAAATATGTGAGGATCACCAACCTCTCCTCACTAGAGTGGAGGCCTCATCTTGGAATTCATGAGCCAGGAACAATCCGATCCTTCTCTAGAAAACTTAATCAAACCTCCAGAAATATTCTTTAATTTATATATTTAAAAAATTGTATCTCTGGAGCTATACCATAATAAAAAAAAAGCCATTAGCCATGTAAAAATAATTTAAATAAGTAAACTGCAATAAATGATTTTTCTATTTCTACTTTTTGTTTTCTACTAGCAATGACTTAATATTCAAACTGAATTAACCACATAGTAATATAATGTGTTATGAAATCAGTGTTAATTACCGTTCTGTATCTTAACTATCAGTAATTCCATATAATAATCAGAGTCATGACAAACCAAAGTCTGTCATCCTTACTGAAATCTGCAGGGCTACATGTGCTCCAGAACTCAGGTTTTCAGATGTTTGAAATGTGACAAAACTGTTATTTATTTGTTTGTTTTTAGTTTTAGTTGTTTTTTTTTCTTTAAATTTGAGACAGGGTCTTGCTTTGTAGTTCAGGCTGGCCCTGAGCTCACTATGTAGCCCATGCAAGCCTCAAACTCAGAAATTCTCCTGCCTCTGCCTCCCAAGTACTAGGATTACAGTCGTGAGCCACCACACCCGACATTGTGGCATGTGGTACCAGAAATCAAACTCAAACCTTGTGCTTGCCAGGCAGACGCTGTAACCACTGAGCTAAATCCCCGGCCCAGCAGTTACTTACTGCTTGATCATAAATTACCCCAAACTTGGCGACTCAAAGTTTTGGTGACTTCTGGGTAAACTGGGACTCTGATAACTCATCCAGTTGCTTTCAGCTTGAGGAACTAGCCTCTTCTCTGCTTTCCTTTCTTCTCTTTTCCTCTCTTTCACCTCTCATTCCAGGATTCCTTGAAGCATAATGGATTCAGGGCCACACTGGCACAAAATGACAAGGTCTTCAGGGCCTCGTCCTGGGAGCAGCTGCGTTTGCCTCTGTCCCTGGTTCCTGTGGATCAACACGGGTCGCAACACTGGTCCTTCTGTACGGACAGACGTGAGGCACATGCCATGTTTCATGTATGTGCAGGGAAGGTGATCCATGATTATTTTTTGGCATTCACAGGCCTCGGAAGAATTCCTGACCTACCCGCTGTGGGGGATGGTTGTCTGCATCTCCCTGATGGTCCTCGCAGTCCTTCCGGTCCCGGTGGTCTACATCGTGCGTCGCTGTAACCTCATGGATGACAGTTCTGGTAATTTAGCCTCTGTGACCTACAAGAGAGGAAGGGTCCTGAAAGAGTCCGGGAACCTGGAGGGAGATGACACAAGTCTCATTCATGGAAAGATACCGAGTGAAATGTCATCTCCGAATTTTGGTAAAAACATTTACCGAAAACAGAGCGGGTCACCGACCCTGGACACTGCTCCCAATGGACGTTACGGAATAGGGTACTTGATGGCCGACATGCCAGATATGCCGGACATGGACGGGCCGGAGTCGTCTGACTTGTAGCCCGGGGGAAATCGGCAAGCCGCACGCTGTTCCTCTCCTCGGTGAACGCGGCTCCGCCGAGCGCGCTCTCAGGCGCCCGCGGCTGCGATGCCCCGTCCCGAGCGCACCTGCCAGTGCCGCCCGAGCGTTCCTTCGGGTCCCGGGGTTCACACTGATGCAGAAGGTATCACGTACAAAGCTTACCATGACTGAGGTCCACGTTTGTCTAGATTTTTAAAAGTACTTTTGGGGTATTTTCAAGTATTTCTATCTCAAAAACAAAAACAGGTAATACCTCAGTTTCTGATAAATTTCTGGATTTGATAGCATTGGCAATTCCATAATGGCATAACCTTAAAAACCTATAAATTTGCCTTCAGGGTGACCCCCAGTATCACAGCGAGCAGATGAGCAGATGGGCGCCTGTCGCCACATTTCCATGAATATCTCGTGTAGATAAGCTGTACTACTTATTTTGTTAGCATTGATACCTTCTTAGGCATTTAGTCGAAGAAAACTACAGAATATTTTCTTAAGTAATAGCTGTATAGAGCAATAGTATCAAAGACAAGAAGGCACCAGATCTGGTACAAAACGTTAGTTTTGGAGGTGACTGGGGACCACGTAAGCAATGGTTGTATTTTTGGTATAAAATACACGTGTGAAAGTGACTTAAGAGAGAGTCACCCCGTATCCCCAAGAATTATGCAGACTTTGGATTTTTCTTATGCCCTGTGCCTAAAACCTACTTGATATTTATTGTGGTTTCCAGATTACTCAGTATATTTATATAATACACTTCGGTGTATATAGATGTATATTAGTACTCTAAGTACTGATTTGAAAACTTGAAGCAAGATGGCATTTTATTTCATATATTTCTGTTTTGCTTCCATTTTATGCAGAATATAAGTCCTTTTTAAAGTGACTGTTAAAATTGTATGGCATTACATTTTAATCTACAAATAAAGTTTAAAAACAGCATGTGTTCTTTACAGTGGTTTTGCTTATATCATCAGAACTTCATCATCTTGTATGTCAGAGAGCATTTAATTAACCCTCATATTCTGAATACGATCAGTAGACTAATTAATGGTGCTGCAACCGCTTTGAAGACAAAGGAATAATAGAATATTCAGGTTTAACATCATTTCGTTGTAGTTACACAGCTCTTAGAAACACCGAAAGCCTCCCAGGAAACCCTGTGTGCACTTGAGTGCTTACTGCATCAGAGTTCTGTCCCTGACATTTCAACACTGTGATTTTAAAAAATAAAATTTCTGGGACGGGGAAGTAGCTCTGTGGTACCCACACCTCCCTGGCATGTGCAAGGCTTTGAGTTCAGTTCCTGGAATAAAAAATGATGTTCTGCTGGGCATGGTGGCTCACGCCTGTCATCCCAGCACTCGGGAGGCAGAGGCAGGAGGATTGCTGAGTTCGTGGCTTGGGCACCATAGGGAGCTCAGAGCCAGCCTGAACTACAAAGCGAGACCCTGTCTCAAAAAAAAAAAAAAATGATGTTGTACATAAGACAATAGATAAAGCAAATAGATAAAGAAATGTATGTAATAAATAGGATCAATAGTATTGGTATACTGTACAATAGTGCACTTTACATTAGATCTCTGTGTTTACTCATCTTACAAATCTGCAGGTTTCTTTGAGCCTACTTTTCCCTCCTTCCTCCTTCCAATGGAAATGCATTGTTCTACTATCCATTATGTTTTATGTATTTCATTAAAAGATTCAACATACAAGTGGCACCATGCAATTATCTTTTTTTCTCTATTTGGCTAACTTCACTCGGTATAATGTCCTTCATGTTCATCTATGTTTTTGCAAATGGTCACACATCCTTTATTAATCCAGAATAATGTGTTGCTGTGTGAATATCTCTAGGTTCTTTTTATCCATTCAGTCCTTGCTGCATTCTGAGATTGTTTCCATGTTGGCCTACTAAAAATCATAATATAGTGAACATTGGAGTGAAGATACCATGATGAGGCCTGATTCTATTTCCTTGTGGTAGAGTTAAGAGCTTGGTATCTTCCCTTCACTAGGAAATACAATTATAAAGAATAGAGAAATCATGTTTTTGAGAAGGAAAATGATTGAAATCTCTTCTAATGCCCTTATGTGATAGAAGAGGAAGAAAAGCCAAAGAATTCGAAGCAAAATAAGCAAGTTCACTCCATTTTGCTGCTTTTGCAGAGGTAATTCTCCAGCTGTTCTTTCCTTTAATGATTTGTTAGTCATCTTTCTTCCAGTCCTAGTACTAGCCTGAAGTATCATTTAGTTAAATATTCACTTTCCCTTCAGGAAAAGGTCTTTGACAGTAATACCTATATCTGCTTTCTTTTAGACACTAGTATTTTGTGAAATATCCTTCTCTATCCTTAAATTTTAAGAGCTACTTGTCTTCATATTATTTTGCACTCCTTGTATAAATTCTGGCCTCAGCTTGAATCTATGTATTACATAGCCAAGGACTGCTTGCTTTTAGCTTAAATTTTAGTTTAAAGGGAGGCTGGGGAGAGGTGAGATGGTTAATGGAGTGTTTAGAGTGGAGCCAAAGGACAGTCGAAAAATGTATTCACTGCTAAGTGTTATATTTGTAAAGACGGAGCTCTATATATCAATACAGTTAAGTCGCAGGATGCAGTTTCATGAGAATATACTGCTAAGTGTTATATTTGTAAAGACGAAGCTCTACATATCAATGCAGTAAAGTCGCAGGATGCAGTTTCATGAGAATATACATGTGATTTTCTGTTTGTGTTTATATGTATTTTTAAATCTATTTTTAGATTTTAAAATTTGTTCTTGGGCAAATACAATAATTATACACAAGTAAGGAGTACACTGTGGTAACCCGACACCATGTGCATTGATCAGATCAAGGTAGCGAGCATCCCTGTTGTCTGCAGTACTTAACATTTCATTGTGTTTGCTGCACATAAACTCGTCTTGCTCTTTGTGAAGTCCCCAGGGTACCGTAGAGTTCTACTCCTTCTGTCTGACTCCTTCTACCTAATGGTCTTTCACTGTTCTTTATCCAAACCCCTTCCCCTTTTTGCTCGTCATTACCCTGTCTCAACTCCAGTGATTACTATCTTACTGTCTTCTTCAATGAAGTTTTGTTTTTCCACATGAGAGAATTTTATGTGAATTGTTATGAAGGAATTTGGTTTTCATCTAATCTTGCAGTATGCTCTTTCAGAAAGATTATGATCACAACATGGTGTTTATAAACGGTTTGATGCTCTCTAGTCACCTGTGACCTGTTCAGAACCATATTTCCAGTTAATAAATTAAAATCTTTGGGGGTTACATGCATGATGTAAGCATTTTATAAAACCTTCAGAGATTCACTGATACGCATTCTTGGTTAGGAATTGCAAGCACAAAGTGAATGAAAAGCATGGCTAACAACATGTGAACCCTAATTGTCTTTCACACACAGAATGAAGGTGTAGATGCTATTAGCTATGATAATTTGGGTACAAAATTATTTTGGTGGTGAGAAGTTGGAATTGATTGTTTTAGTTACTTTATTATCACTAGAACAAAATATGCAGTTAACAGAAGAGAGGTTCACTTTGGCACATGGATTTAGGCCATACTTGGCTGGCTGCAAGCCAGAAAAAGCATGGCGAAGGGGATTGAAGGAGACAAAGCCAGTGAGCAGACAGCAGCCGGGAAGCAGAGAGGAGGGAGGAGGCTGGAAGGAGATTCTCCCTAACTGGGCACACTCCCCGCGAGCACCCTCTTTCTCACGGCCCAGCCTCTCAACAGCACGTTCTGCTGGGAACGTACAGATGTTCAAGGCTCTGAAGACCGTACTCTCCCCATGATCCCATCACTTCCTAAAGCACCACATCTTAACACATGAGCCTTTGGAGGGACAATCTAGATCTAAACTGAAACATTAACAATTTAAAAATCTTTGAGAGGCAAATATGTTTGTCCTTTGAGCTTACTCTGTGGTTATTGTAGTTTTTGAGGGCCTTCAAAGGAGATCTGTAGAATTATGTGCCACTTTCCATCTATTTTATTGTAAGTTTTTGGACCCATAAAGTTTTCACAAAAAGGTAAAAACCACGAATCTCTAGATTTCTATTGAAAATATAAAATAACCCTTTTCCTAAGCTACCCATGACTGAGTATAAATGTAGGATTAGCTTTCTAAATTGGAACTCGAGTAAAATACTCCGAATGATGGGCTCCACGCTCTCCTCATAATTATCGTACCGTGCGTTTCTATCTAAACTACCGACTGGAGAATCTTTGTTATGTTGACTTAAAATGAAAAACTGGACTGAGATGTTATCTTGCTCCCAGCTCAAAGCCGGTTACATTTCAGTCCTGCGCTCACACTACAGTCACGCCACCACCATCAGAACACATCCTGTCCCCACCGAAAATGGAAACTGCAGACGCATTTGACTAGCAAGAAAGAAATGTGCCATCCGGTGTCTGTGTGACGCAATACCCGGTACTATGACATCAAGAGGAATTCTGCCCCCAGTGAATGGTGGCATCCCGGCTGCTATTCTCTTCTCATCAATTGGCTTTTCAGGATACATTCAGTTTCATAATACAGATGATAAAGCTTTTTTAGAAGAGAGTGACCCATTACTGAGAATAGAATTTTGTCAGGAAAACAAAAAGACCACAATACTAATTTAGAAATATGTCGCTGCACCTGGGCGGTGATGGATGCCTGAAACCCCAGTGCTCAGAAGGTGGGGGAGGAGCCTCGCCACGGGTCGGAGGCCAGCCTGGGCACACAGGTGAGTTCAAGGGCAACCCGAGCTGCAAAGAGGAAACCCAAAGTATTAGAGAGAGAGAGAGAGAGCCGGGCGTGGTGGCTCATGCCTGTAATCCCAGCACTCGGGAGGCAGAGACAGGCGGATTGCTGAGTTCAAGGCTTGCCTGGCTACATAATGAGCTCAGGGCCAGCCTGAACTACAAAGCGAGACCCTGTCTCAAAAAAAAAAAATAGGGCCGGAGGGTTAGCTCAGTGGTTCCGGTGCCTGCCTTACAAGTGCAAGGTCCTCAGTTCAATCCCCGGTAACCACATACGATGCTGGGTGTGGAGACTCACGCCCACCAACAATCAATACTGCATACTATAGTGCCGGGCATGATGGCTCACGCCTGTAATCCCAGCACTTGGGAGGCAGAGACAGGAGTATTGCTGAATTTGAAGCTTGCCTGGGCTACATAGTGAGCTCAGTGCTAGCCTGAACTACAAAGCGAGACCCTGTCTCAAAAAAAAAAAAAATTAAAAGAGACAGAGAGAGAGAGAGAGAGAGAGAGAGAGAGAGAGAGAGAGAGAGAGAGACAGACTGAGAAACTGTCACAGTGTCCTTTAAAAGAATGCTTAAGAAACAAAACAACAAAGCATGGTATCCAAGGTAGCGTGACCTGAGCGTACCGGACACATTTTCAAGCACAACAGCAATGTGAGATTCACTCGGTCTGTTCACCACTGACATTTATTATGTAATTGACAAGGTCAATGGAATTCACAAATGCAGACACTGGGCTCTGTTTATTCTTGCTAGAATATTCTCCCTCTTGTCAGAAATATGCCTCCACTAAAAACTTCAGTGTGGGAATATGTAACATCAGCTAAATCAGTATCTGATAAAAAATTTTTAATGGAATTCTTTATTGGCACAATTTATATACATCTCACAATCACATATAACTTTGGGGAATCTGTACCAGTATATGGCACAAGTTAATTCTCATTTTTACCCATATCCCTACCCACCCACACCTCCCCACCCCTTATATACATGCTCTTTTATTTTCTTTCTGAATCATATTTATTCCTTCACCACATTACATTCTCACACCAAATTTCCTATGGAAATTTCCCACTCTCAAAAACTGTCATACTTTCTAGAGCTCATTTGCATCTATAGGTGCTCATATCAAAGAGAAGATCCGGTATTTGCCTATCTGTGATCTATTGATTTCACTTATTAGTGTATCCTCCACGTGTGTCCATTTGCACATAAATGAATTGATAGTCATTCCTTATGGCAGAATAATACTCCATTTTATTAAAAAACCACATCTTCTTTATCCACTCTCCAGTTGATGGGCATTTGGGTTGTTTCCACGATTGAGCTATCATGAACTGAGCTGCTATGAACAAGGGCGTACATCATCTGTCTTTCCAATGTGGTTTTTTTAAAGTTCTTTTGGGTATATTCCTAGCAGGGGAATAGCAGGGTCAAATGGTATCCCTAGTCCTAGTTTTCTGAGAAATCTCCACACAGATCTCCACAACAGTTGCACAAGTCTGCAATCCCACCAACAGTGGAAAAGGGTTCCTTTCTCCCCACAGCCACGCCAGCATTTATCGTTGGTTGATTTTGTGATCGCGGCCATTCTTTGTGGAGTGAGATGAAATCTCAGTGTTGTTTTCATTTGCATCTCTCGGATGACCAGTGATGTGGAACATTTCTTCATATGCTTCTTGGCTGCTTTGACTTCTGCCTCTGAGAAGTGTCTGTTCATTTCAGATGCCCATTTTTGAATTGGGTCTTTCAACTTAGGGAGGCTGATCTGTTTGAGTTCTTTATATATTGTAGATAATAGACCTTTGTCTGATAAATAGCTAGTAAAGATTTTTTTCCCATGTTGTTGGATGTCTTTTAGCAGTGCCAGGGACTTCTTTTGCTGTGCAGAAGCTTTTCAGTGGGATGAGATCCCATTTGTTAATTCTTTCTGCTAGTTCTTTTGCTATAGAGGTTTTATTCAAAAAGTCTCTGCCTAAGCCGATGTCTCCAAGAGTTTGACCCAACCTGTTTCCCAGCAGGTTTATTGTTTCTGTTTTAATGTTTAAATCTTGTACCCATTGTGAGTTTAGTTTCATGCATGGTGAAAGAGATAGATCTAGCTTTAGTTTTCGGCAGGTTACAGCCCAGTTTTTCCAGCACCATTTGTTAAAGAGGCTGTCTTCCCTTGATTGGGGATGTTTGGCTCCTTTGTCAAAGATAAGGTGGCTTAGTGTACCCAGGGTTGTTTCTGGATTTTCTAATCTTTTCCACTGGTCCTCATCTCTGTTACTTTGCCAGTACCATGCAGTTTTTATCACAGTGGCTTTATAGTAGAGTTTTAAATTGGGGATTGTAATACCCCCTGCCATGTCGTGGTTGCTTAGAATTGCTTTTGCTATTCGAGGTTACTTGTGTTTCCAGATGAATTTTTGTATTATTCTCTCTAGCTCTGTGAAGTATAGTGTTGGAATTTCATTTGGAGTTGCATTGAACCTGTATAGTAGTCATGGGAGTATAGCCATTTTGACGATGTTGGTTCTCCCGACCCAGGAACGAGGGATGGCTTTCCACTTTCTGATCTCCTTTTTTTCTCATTTTTCAGAGTCCTATAGTTTTCAGAGTAGAGTTCTTTCACTTCCTTTGTTAGACTGATTCCTAGATATTTCATTTTTCTGGGTGCTACTGTGAAAGGACTGACTCCCCAATTTCTCTTTCAGTGAGTCTGTTGTTTGTGTAGACAAAGTCTGTTGAGTTTTGAGCCTTAGCAACACTACTAAATTTGGTAATTAAGTCTAGCAGTCTTTTGGTTGAGTTTTTAGGATCCTCTAGATAGAGTATCATATCATTGGCAAATAATGACAGTTTAACTTCTTCCTTTCCTATCTTTATTTCTTTTATATCTTTTCCCTGCCTGATTGCTATGGCTAATGTTTCCAGCACTATATTGAACAAGAGTGGTGACAGCGGGCATCCTTGTCTCATTCCTGATCTTAGTGTAAAAGGTTTCAGGTTTTGCCCATTAAGTATGATGCTGGCTGTTGGTTTCTCATAAACAGCTTGTATTATATTGAGATAAAGTCCATTGATTCCAATTCTCTGTAGGGTTTTGATCATAAACAGGTGTTGGATTTTATCAAGTGCTTTTTCTGCATCTATTGAGATAATAATATGGTTTTTGACCTTGAGTCTGTTAATATAGTGCATTACATTGATTTACATATGTTGAACTAGCTGTGCATCCCTGGGATAAATCCAACTTGATCAGGGTGTATGATTTTCTTGATAACTCTCTGTATTCTGTTTGTCAGTATTATAGTGAGGATTTTTGCGTCAATGTTCATTAGAGAGATTGGCCTGTAGTTTTCTTTTTTGGTGGGATCTTTCCCTGCCTTTGGAATCAAGGTGATGGTTGCTTCAAGGAATGATTTGGGGAGTACTGCTTCCTTTTCAATTTTGATTTCCTTTGCTTCCTTTTCAATTTCATTGAAAAGATTGAGAATTACTGGTATGAACTCTTCTTTAAAAGTTTTGTACAATTCAGCACTGAAGCTGTCAGGACCAGGGCTTTTCTTTGTTGGTAGGTTTTTTTATTACATTTTCAATTTCCCAGATTGATATCGGGTTGTTTAACATTTTTATATCCTCTTCACTCAGCTTTGGAGGTTCAAATGTGTGTAGGAATCTATCCATTTCTTCTAGATTTTCCATCTTCTTGGAGTATAGATTTTCAAAGTACATGTTTATTATCCTTTGGACTTCTTCTAGATCTGTGCTAATTTCCCCATTTTGATTCCTTATAGCATGGATTTGAGCCTTTTCCTTCCTTTGTTTGGTAAGGTTGGCTAAGGGTCTGTCGATTTTATTTATCCTTTCAAAGAACCAACTCTTTGATTCATTGATTCTTTGTATTGTTCTCTTTGTCTCCATTGCATTAATTTCTGCTCTGATCCTTAAAATTTCCTCTCTAGTATGTGCTTTGGGTTTGTTTTGTTCCTCTTTTTCTAATTGTCTGAGGTTCATCGTTAGATTGTTTATTTCAGTTTGCTCTATTTTCCGAGTGTAGGCATTCACTGCTATGAATTTCCCTTGCAGAACTGCTTTCATTGTGTCCCATAAATTCCTGTACATTGTGCTGGGGTTGTTGTTTTGTTGTAGAAACTGTTTAATTTCTTCTTTAATTTCTTTTGTGGCCCATTGGTTGGTCAACAGAGTGTTGTTCAATTTCCATGTGTTTGTGAAGATCTTGGAATTTCTTCTGTTATTCAGCTCCATTTTCAAGGCACTATGGTCTGATAGTATGCAGGGGATAACTTTGATTCCTTTGCATTTACTTAAGCCTGTTCTATGGACTAGAATGTGATCTATTTTGGAGAATGATCCATGAGCAGCTGAGAAGGTATATTCTCGCTTTGTAGGGTGGAAAATTCTGTAGGCATCTAATAAGTCCATTTGCTCAAAAGTTTGATTTAGCTCAAGTATTTCCTTACTGATTCTTTGTCCAGTTGATCTGTCAATTTGTGACAGTGGAGTATTAAAGTCCCCTACTACTATCGTATTCATGGTTAACTGGCTTTTCGTGTCCAGTAATGTTTGTTTTATATAGTTGGGTGCATTAGAGTTTGGTGCATAAATATTTATGATTGTTATTTCTTTCTCCTGGATTGTTCCCTGTATGAGAATATAGTGACCTTCTTTATCTCTTTTAATCAGTTTGGGTTTGAAATCTATTTTATCTGCAAACCAGATAGCCACTTCTGCTTTTTTGCAGTTTCCTGTGGCATGGAGGATTGTTTTCCAACCTTTTATTTTCAGTCTATGGGTTTTCTTCTGAATTAGGTGTGTTTCCTGTATGCAGCAGATTGTAGGATCTTGCTTCTTGATCCAATCTGCTAGTCTGTGTCTTTTAATTGGCCCATTGAGGCCATTGACATTCATGGTTATGACTGATATGGACATATTCAGAGCTTCCATGTTTCCCTGTTCTTGGTTCTTTTCTTCCTTGCTTTTCCCCTTTTCTGTTTAGTTTCTTGTTTGCCCCAATGAATTCACTCTCCTAGGTCTCGTGGGTATGGAATTCTCTGTGTCTTTTTCCAAAATGTTGTTTAGAATGTTTTGGAGTGCAGGTTTCATATTTGTGAAGTTTTTCAGGTGTTCTTTATCAGGTTTTGCAGGATAAAACAGTCTAGGTTGGAGGTTGTTTTCCTGCAATGCTTGAAATACTTCTCTCCATGCTCTCCTTGCATTGAGTGTTTGTGTTGCACAGTCTGCTGTGATCCTAATGGGCTTCCCTTTGTAGGTGATTTTCTTCCTTTTTCTCACTGTTTTCAGTATTTCATTCTTTTGTTGTGCATCTGGAACCTTGATAATTATATGTCTAGGTGTAGCTATTTTTATGTCAAGGTGTTTTAAAGCCCTATAGGCCTCATTTATCTGTATGTCTATTTCTTTTCCTGTGAAGTTTTCTGTTGTTATCTCTGACTATAGCTTTTTTATGTCTTTTACACTGTCTCCTGCTTCCTCAGTGACTCCAATCAGTCTTATATTATCTTTCTTTGAGTCATCTAGAAGCTATTGGATTGACTTCTCATAGTCCCTTGCTCTTTTCCATAGATTATGTCTTTCCTGCTCGTTGGCTGCTGGGCTGTCCTCTAAGTCTGAGATTCAGTTCTCTGCTTCATTCATTCTACTTCGTAAGCTTTCATTCTCCTTCATCACTCCCTGGAGCTCTGCTTGAAGCTGTTTAAAAGATTCCATTGTTTCTGCTATCTTGGATTCTATCATCTTGCTGATCTCTTCTTTAATGATGTCTTTCACTGTGGATGGTATCTCTGTTTTGATCACAGAGATGAGTTGTGATTTCCATTTTACTAGATCTGCTTTAGTTAACATCTCTAAGAGTCCTGGTGTTTTAGTTTCAGTTTGCCCTATTTCCCTTTTCTCTGAATTTCCCTGTGGTGGTGATTTTTGTGTCTGATTTTTTGTATATTTTCTCATTTCTACTCTTTTGTTGTGACTAATGCTATTTGTTTGATTCTTTGCCTGATGACAGGGCAATGTTTGTTGCAGGTCTCTTTCTTTCTATTATCTGGGGCCCTTTGGAAGTGGCACCTTTCTGAGGTGTCCTCCTTTAATCTGTAATGACCCTTCAGAGTTCTCAGTTCTAACACATCATGGGGCGAATTTGAGCAGAATAATCACATCATCCTTGTTACCATAATACAGTCAGTGCCAATATCAGCATTACACACAGTTAATAAAATGAAAAGTTTTGTTAATTTCAATTCTGAAGATTTTGAGCTCATGTGTTACCTCTATGTCCATATGCCAAAATTTAGAATTAATCTGCAATGTGTATACAACATTTAGATCGTAAATGTACCCCCAGACCAAATAAGGTTACTGGGGGATCAAGGAGGTAGGGAGACAGGAGGAGAGTGAAATAGGGCTAGCAGCTTTATGAAGAGCACCTAGACTCAAGTACCTCACATATGCCAGCAGATAATAGAGGATAAAAGGACATATATAAAACAGTACCAACTGTATGCTGTAAGACCGTTGGAGACTTTGCACACCTTCTTGTCCTAGTACAGAAGAAGAAATAGGGCAGCCTAAGAGTCTTTCACTTCTGGGTATTGCTTCTGACAGGAAGATAGGAGAGGGTGTGGAGAGAAGAGGTGAATAGAGGGATCTAGGAGTAGATGGCAAAATAGAAGCTAGATCCCCCCCCCCCCTTTTTTTTTATCTTGCCTGGTCTCTCAGTGCAGCTCCGGTGTGGAGGGACGCAGGAAATGGCTCTGGCTCCTCTCTGGCCTAGGTCCTCACAACGCAGCTCCGGGGTGGGGCCAGCCGGTGGGCCTCCATCTTCCGCTGTGGGAATGGCGCCCGGGATACCTGAGTTTCCAGGATGGAGCGGGCCGGTCGGCAGGCCTCAGTCCTCTGCACCAGGAATGGAATGGCGCCCAGGGGTACCCCTCTGATAAAATTTTTAAAAATTACAACAGCCTCTCAAAGGGGGGACCTGCATGGTTCACTCTCTGCTAAATAAATCAAATAGAAGTTGAATTCATCACTGCACTTTCTCGTTCACATTTCGGCAGGATCATTTGAATTCTTCCTTTTTGTAAACAGTCTTGTCATCACCAATTACCAATTTTTTAAAGTTATATGAAGCAATACAACACTGACATAAAACCAATCTACCAACCACCACCCAGGCATTTTAAATAGACTTGCCTGCTCTCCCTTCTCTTTCCAAACAGTTTTAGCTAGTCAACTAGTTTTAGGATGTAGTTTAAGTACAGTAAATCTAATTATATAATACACACCTTTCTAGCATGAATAGGGTTTATTTTCTATTTTATTTGTGACTGCATCTTGATAATATATGAATGAAACAAGGAGAGATTTTCTTATCATAAACCTATTTAACATCCACCTGCCCCTGTTAATAAACTACTTATATTCAAACAAATGCTAACTCAGGAAAACAGACACACTTATCTTCTAAATTTTGTAATCATTTTAATTGCAAAAACAATGAATCATTTCTGTCTCTAATTCGCTGTCTGCCGTTTTGTGTACTGTTAGAAAACACAGCAGTTCACGTACTAAACTTTTCTGATTTGTCAAAATTTCAACCAATTTCAGTTTGACTCTTAAAATGTCATTTCTTTTTTCAGGCAGAGTGAGGTGGTTGGTCTAGCTGGGGTGTGGTGGATAGAAGCTTTCACCTTTCCTGCTTTGTGTTCAGATACCAAAGCTTTATAATGCATACAACAATGAAAAACAGTAGTGTATTTTATTATGCACATAGCAATGATAATAAATAATTTGGAGGTTTCTCTTGATGCAGCCATGAGTAACTGAAAGTGTCTGCAACTTCATAGGCGGTTTGCTCTGTAAGAACTCAAAAGCTGTGTCCAATTAACTATGTGCACTTCTTTCTTGTGATCATAGAACCATAGGCTCCATGAAGACCATGCCTGTTTGCAGAAGAAAGAGAAAATATTTTAGGCACTAAGTGATGGTATCTCTGAATGAAAATGATGATAATTATTTGACAATAGATCAGATAGAATTTTTAATTGCTGTTACACACCACAGTCCTGCTCATCAGAGATGAAGGAGTAATTCATATGCAACTAAGTTTTTGTCTTTTAAGAGGAGAAGACACTGCCTGTATAATACTGTTCAGGAAGGGTACACATCAGGCAGGGCACTCTGCTCTGCTTTTCTGCACTGTGATGGCCTTCACTGGTCAGCCAAGCATAACAGCCTTGCCTGGACCCTGCTGACCACTGTCAAGGGTGAGATGCATTTTGAAGGGAATGCTTAGGTTCAAACTGCGTGTTTTTCCTCTAAGAATAGAAAGAAAATTGTGAAATCTGTAATTTATTCTTTTTCTCAGCTCATATTAGAATTGCTTTCCATATTTTTAGCTTGCTATTCAAAATGATGTGAGTGAACATTACAGAGAGTTTCTGTTTATTTTCAAAGATGATTCATGACATTTCACACATACAAATACTCAGATGCACTCATAATAAATGCCTAAGCTACAGGGGAAAAACCTGGTTCGCTCTTCTTTTATCTATTTTTGCTTTAATAAAGATGTTTTCAAATGTCTGGTGAAGGTCCAGAATCGTTACTGTATCCCCAATATATTATATGAACTTTCTCAGCACTTACTTTCTTTTAGAAAACATTCTTCCAGATTGTTTCCTGGCATTTTCCCCATAACACTAGCAATGGCGCTTTCTGATGGAAATGCTGCGGTCACAGTGCTGTGAACCTCTCACTTCCACCCATTCCCCTTCCCGGTACCCACCGTCCCGCGTCCCGTGCCTCTCCAAGGAGCGTTTCTTTCTCTGGCCCCTTCGCAGTGCTCACGTGAGGCGCGTTTGCCTCTGTGGGTCTGGCTGCCCCGTGGACGTGGGCCTGCTCGGCTTGCGCTGGGCAGCATTCATACTACCTCTGCGTCTTACCTTAGCCGATAAATTCCCAGTCATCGCACGTAGTGTTCTGCACAGTATTCCCAGCATTTGTCTTAGAAGACGGACGTTTAGCTCTTTGAAAGAAGGACGAATAGAAGAGAAGGAGGAATTGAAGTCGGAACAAAATGTATCAGGGGAGAATAAACAAGGCGCTCTCTGGCTGTCCAAGGCCTCTTTTAGTCCGTGTGTGTTTGGCTGTCAGGGCTCAAGTGTGGAAAGCCACTCATCTAAGAGATGGTGGAGCCGAGGAAGGCTGAGTGTGAGTGGACGTAGTTCTCGCGGGCTCCCAGGTAGGTCCCGTGGGAGGGCGGCCCGGAAACTGCAAGACTGGCCCTCTCAGCTCTGCTTCCCCAGCTTCCTGTCTCGCCAGGTGGCCTTTCCGTGTCACTCAAGCTCTTTCTGTGACTCGCTCTTCCAGGCTGTGTGGTCTCCACCAGGAACCCCGTGGATGAGGCCGCCTCATCTTGGACACACAGATTCTAAAATGACGCACTAATCGCACCACTCTTTCTTTATAAAGTAAATGTCCTTGAACATTTTGTTAGAGCAGAGGACAAGGGGCAAACATGTCTGTTATAGGATAAATTAGTCTGCCTATTTCATTTGTTAAAACTATTCAACTGATCTATCGTGGCAGGAGCCGATGATTATTACATTCTCTTCAGGAAGATTGTGCATGAAAAGAAGAGTTCATTGTGTGAATCATCCTGATCCCAGAGAACCAGTAGAGATTTGGAACAGGTTTTCTGTCCTCAGAAAATACCAGGCTTATTACTTAGCAGACAAGTGACTTTGAACAATGCATATGATTTCTCCATACCTCTATCTCCCACTCTGAAATGAGATATGAGAAAAACACTTAGCTCACAAGGGTAATGTAAAGATTTGGGGATCAGTAGGGTGTGATCTTTCATACCTAGAAAGATGCAAGTCAAACAGGACGTATTTAACTATGATTCTGAGCATTTCTCATTTTCCTCTTTACCCAAGTTTTTTATCTCTGTTAACTATTCATGGTTTATACATTAAAATGAGAATTTTACCCATTCTTAATCTTTAATGCATAACTATTATATTTCATTTTTTCCATTACATATATTAGTGTAATTCTTACACAGTTATAAAAGATGTGCCATGATGGGCCAGAGATTTAGCTCAGTGGTTCTAGAGCCTTTCTAGCAAGCGCAACGTCCAGAGCTCCATCCCGGTAACCACATACAACAATAACGGCCATGGTGACTCACGCCCACCAGTAATCAGTACCACATACCACAGTGCCGGGTGTGGTGGCTCACACCTGTAATCCCAGCACTCGGGAGGCAGAGGCAGGAGGATTGCCGAGTTCTAGGCTTGCCTGGTCTACATAGTGAGCTCAGGGCCAGCCTGAACTACAAAGCGAGACCCTGTCTCAAAAAAAAGTGCCGTGAAAAGAAAATCTGTTGAGATTCTATATTAACTTAAGGGAAGAACAATAAACAAAAGTTAAACAAGAATGAATGGCATCTCTTTAAATCTTGTTTCTCCACTTTGAACATTGATGCATAAAACTGCTGTCATTCAAGAATTGTCCACAAGAGGGCAGTAGCACATTTCCCTAAAAGATGTCTCAACTCTTCCCCCATTGACATAAAATCTTGAGTTTTTGTCTTTAAGCTTTATGTTTTTCAATTTTCACTACCATATAGTTGTAAAGAAATGTATATTTTTATTTCTATGTCGAAGACCTTTGTAGAATGCATAAGGATCCACACTATTTGTTCTCAAAAGGAAAATAGAGATTAACAATCATTAATTCTGTTTCCTCAGAAAAAGGAAAGCATTCAGAAAGCTGACACAATGTACTGATATTACGGCATAAAATTTGAACTTTAGCACACAGTTTGAAGTCACTCTTTAAAATACATAATTAAAGATGAGTGGGTAGTTTTCCCATTTCTATTCAGGTATTTATTATGTGGATGTGCATGTTTGTATTAGACTGTGTGAAATACCACAAGTGATCTTTAAAAGTGAATAGAAATGCTTTGTAATAAGCTAGCAAAATAACTTATGCCAGTTGATTAATATATTCAAACGTGGGCATTATTTTCAATGCTTTTAATTTGTTCCTGAAAAGTGTCTTCAGCTAGTTTAATGGCAGCTAGCTATACAATATATGGTTGTGATTCAGGAAATACATAGATTCTCGCAGAAGACAAATCTGGAGAGTGCTAGTGCTGTAACCTTTGTGTAGATTACACTGATAGAAAGAAATGGCAGTTTTGCTACTCCGAGTACCTTTCAAGTCCGACTTTTTGGGCTAAGTGCGTATTACGTCAGTTAAAGTTAATGACACTGACTCGGTTTGATCTCACTTGTTCTTCATAACACATGTCCAAGTCAGCTCTTCAGCCCTGGACAAGCCCCATTTCATATCTAAAGAAGAAAATCTCTTGCCCAACACAAGGCTTTTGGGAGAATCAGGTCTCTAAATGCCTGAGATCTCAGCCAGTTCCCTGGAACATAGAACCAGAAAATTTGACACAGACTTTGAAAGAATAGGACATTATAAAGCTATGTAATTTTCTTATATTTTTGTGTAGGAATTGTGTCCACATGTTTAAAAAAAAAGGCCTATTTTAAAAGATAGTTGCATTTGCATTAACATTCAAGAAGCTAGGTGAATTAATTAGAAGATAGGGTGAAATTATTTTTCTCTCACCCTCCCTCCCTCTCTTCTTTCCTTTTATGTCCTCAACAGGCATTGAACAAAAATTTATAAAGACTGGGGGCCAGAGATTTAGCTCAGTGGTTCCGGGTGCCTGCATTGCAAGTGCAAGGTCCTGAGTTCAATCCCTGGTAACCACATACAATGCTGGGTGTGGTGACTCACATCCACCAGCCATCAATACCACATACCACAGTGCAAGGCAAGGTGGCTCACGCCTGTAATCCCACCTCTCGGGAGGCAGAGACAGGAGGATTGCTGAGCTCCAGGCTTGCCTGGGCTACATAGTGAGCTGAGGGCCAGCCTGAACTACAAAGCAAGACCCTGTCTCCAAAAAAAAAAATTATGAATACTGCTGGAAGATTGGTATATACAGTACAAGGGAATGGAAAGATTAAAAAAATAAACTGAAAATGAAGGGAGCCACGTTTCTTGTTGTAAAATAATGGAATTGTAGACACAGGACAGGGAAAATGAGAAAAAGATAACTTGTGCCCTTTGCAGGAAAACAAATCCAACTTGGGCCATAAAATTCAGTGAAATAACTCATGCACACAGACTTCAATATTGCATGGTTTCTCTTATATGGAAAACACAAAGTGTTCATAAAGAGCACATTAAAAGATAGATAATGGATTGATCTTTCTCAAGGGAGAAAGGGATGAAGAGGTGAAGGAGGTGAGAGGGGAGGATAAAAGGGACTCAGATGTTTTATGCCCATTTCCACTCCTCATGTGGAAGGCGAGAATGATAAACTACAAACACATACTAATAAAAAGGATTATACAAGGACAAAAGAAGGACTAGAGAGAGGAAATATATACTTCCCCCAACTTTCTTAGTAGAACACCCAGTAAATAATGATGCTTCACTTGAAATGAGCCCTCCCCCGGTAGACAACATTTGGTTTGTAATCACCGTTTGCCACCAACTTTGAGGAAGTGACCAACTTCAGGAGGCAACTTGCTGAGACGACTTGTTGGTCTGGGAATGAGAAAGTGCTCAAAGAGTGAAGGAGTTGTGTCAAAGGAAGAGAACATAAACAAAAGAGAATATTATTTTAATAAAGTATTATTTTATTTTATATAAATAAAAACTATACATTAAATGGAAGAAAGAACAAATTCTGGAACATTAATGGATACATGTGAAGGGAATACTGCAATGGAATCATCAGCATTTGTCCTGAACTATAATAATAATTAATTAATACATGATTCAGAAATGGGCGGCATCCTCGTTAGTATAGTGGTGAGTATCCCCGCCTGTCATGATTCAGAAATGGAGTTAAAAATCAGCAGATAAGCCCATATCTGTGGTGGCTCATATCTGTGAGCTCAGGAGCCTGAGGTTCAAGGCCAGCCTGGGCTACATAGTAAGACCCTATCTCAACAAACCACAAACAATAACAATAACAACAACAACAACAACAAAATGGTGGTTGGGGGTGAGGAACAGGAAGTTTATCGGGTCTCAAAGACTTTGTTCCAAGTAATTAAAAACTACTTATTAACACATATCTTAGTTAACATGTTGGAAGGAGAAAATGACCAACTATTTCTACCAAATAATGTTCACATCGTTTGTAGTATGACAGCAGCTGGGATGTTTCCAGAAGGTGCTTCTTCACTGTACCTTACACGGTGACACCTGTAATTAATTAATTTAATCTTCTACACTGTAGCAGTCCTGTACTGTTCATGAGATACACAGAGCCTGAGAAATTATTTCCAACTCCAGAAGATTAATGAGACACATGCTAATTAAACATATCGTACAGTCCTGGATTGTGCCCGAATAGTTTAAAGCAGATTATGAGGGCAGTGATTGAGATCCGAATGGGATTTGAATAGGGCAATACTATTTATTCAGTATCGGGTCAGTGGTAGTTTCCTGGGCCCGACGCGTTTACGGAGGTGTCTTCATTCGGATGCTCTTAAAGCTATCTGGTAATAGTTCTATCCACCTGGCATATTTCTGAATAAGAGGTTTCTCGCAGATGCCTGTGGGAAGAGCACCCAGAGCGAGAAGTGCGAGGCAAGAAGAGGCGGAGGGAAGCAGGGTGAGCAGCCGTGGCTGAGAGAGACGCGGGCTTCGCTAGTGTGACCAGAAGGGAAAAGGACAGGCCAGGGGGGTTGAGCTGGACTGTGGAGTTAGCGCTGATGGCTGCACACTGGGGGGCAAGAGGAAAGATCACGGCAACTCTGAGCTCTCTGTAAAACAAGGGACATGGAAGTTATATTTTGTGACACACAGGGTGTCATAGAGTCTTTCCTTTGTGTGATATGCTGTGTACATTGCATATACTGCAGACTGATGTTTTTCATCTAATTGGAAAATAAAAGTATGAGAAGAGTTATAGAATGATGCTTCCATAGTAAATGCTTTACGAGAAAATCACGTGAGCCTGTCCCCTGGCGCAGCTCAGAGTGTTAGTGTAAGCTATCCACGTGGTTACTACTATTGTACCAGCACATCTTTGATAATTTAACAGTTCCACAGTGATTCAAAACACCCACTCTTTAGTTACTGTCTGACAGTTCCTACAATCACAATATTCTAGCATGAAATGTAATTTTCAAAACGATTTCTAGGGCCCTAAAACAATACCGTTTTTATTATTTTCTGAAAACTGTTCATCTCCGAGGATGCTCAGGACTGGGAGATCGGCCTTCGTTTCAAAGAAACATCCGCAAATACTGACCTGTTATGTCTCGGTTTCTGCGATTTCCCCACAGAAACGGAACTGTGTGTTACTGGTGGCAGAGGGCGAGCCGGGTGGTGCGGGAAAGGCATTTCCACGGATAACTGAAGGGTTTCTAAACCGCTGCAAAAGCCAAGAAAGGCCACCGCGACGTGAGAGCAGAGGAAGGTACTCGCCCCAGGGATGCCCGCGGTTACTTCCGGGAGGGGCCCAGAGGGCTCTGAAGGCCCCGCGCTGACCTGGGCCCGTCACCAGCCCCTGAGGCCCACCGACCCCGGGGGCGGGGGCGCGTGTCCTCTGCAGCCAGCCAGGCCCCACAAAGACCGCTTTCGTCCTCTTCACAAATGTCCTGTCTCCCTCTTCGTCCCAGGACTAGAAAGCAGGTTCACCCAGGAGGCTTCCGGGGGCCGCGCGAAGCCCTTTGTTTGCGCTGCACCTTACACGGTGGCTCCTGACTGCGCATCGGTCCCTCCCTCCGGCTCGGGCCTGAAGTGAACGCTTCGTGACTACTGCACAGCTGCTGTGAAAGTCAGTGAAAAGCAGGGGGGATTCCAGCTGAACAAACTTTAATTTATCTGACAGTTCAGTTCACACTAATAAATGAAATAAATAGACCACGGATATGTAAATACCGTATCTTTTCTCTGGTGTGAAAACCTGTAGATGTAAATGCGTTCTAGAATGTAGGATAGATTTTGTGAAATAGGAAATATTCAAAGGGAATGTGGTGGGGGAACGTAATGAGGGGAAGAAATAAATATGATTTGGAAAGAAAAAGATATATATATATATATATAGGGGTGGGAGGTAAAAGTAGGGGCCAGGGAGGGATGTGGGTAAAAATGAGAATTAAATTTCTCATATACTGGTACAAATTCCCCAGTGTTGAGTGTGATTGTGAGCTGGATATAAAATGCATCAATAAATAACTCAATTTTTTTTTTAAGTATCACTGGCCCAGTGCTGTGGAGGCATCACAGTGGCCAGCATGAGCAGGCTCAGGTGACGAGTGTCATTTTCCAGCCCTGCCTTCAGAGTGTCCCCTCCAAGCCACTCTGTGTGGGCGCTGATCACACGCTGGGGTCAGGGCCCCCACTTCCTCTGGCTTCGGGGTGGCTACGGGAAGAAGCCCTGCACAGGAGAGCACTTTCCTCTAGCGTGCTGAGACGCAGGCCGCGGGGACCACCGATGTCACTGATGACTACCATGAATGGGTAACTACTATTTAGTCCTTGAACTACAGCACAATCGGGCGGGTCTGTGGCTGAGTTTGGAGGAGTAATTCAGTATCCAGAGGTGGTTCTATGACTGGTCTTTTAGAGTAGCTGAGGGGGTCTTCGTGTGTAGCGAAGCTAATCTGGTGCCATAGATGAAAGCACAGAATCATTGTTGGTGGTATATGGATCTACTAATATGTGGAAAAGGGGATGCGCATTTAGGAAGAACAAAAAGGATTCATCATGCCGGCAATTTATGTATTTTTCTCATCTCAAACCAACACTGTGTTTGGTGCTCAGAGATGCTAATGTTCCTCTCTGTGGGGGCAGCGTTTCCTTCAGTCCCGATTTCTCACCCACTTCTCCCAACTGTGTCACAATCTCTGCTCGCAGGTCCTAGGCAGCTGGACTAACCCTCTCCTCAGAGATGGGGCTCCAATCTGCAAAGCCTTGGCTCCGAGCTCCCCAGACGCAGCCCCTTCATTCTAACCTCCCTCCTAGCTGGTGAACCCTGCTTGAGACCTCTTTTTCTAAGAATACTGAGTCCTCAGCCTCCAGGGCTCCCTCTCCAAACTCTCAGTTCAAATGCCCTCAACTTCCATATCCCAAATGGTGGCTGCTCGTTCCTGTGTTGAGCCACTGCTATCTTATTAACTGACGTTCTGCCTTAAGTTTTCTCTATTAATGCAACTAGTGTGGTTTCTTTTTTCTTATAAAGATATTTATAAATATGCTATATTCACTCTCAAAAAATAATGAAGAAAGACTAAAACTAATTAATTTAATCAAGAAAGAGCATTGTCGTGGGAATACACAGGCCATAATATTATGTAGATGTTCAAGGAAGCAAAGGAAGATGAAGTTTTTAAAACTAAACTGAGGAATGCTGGGCAAGCTGTCTTAATACAATTATCTTTTGCTGTAGGGATAAGTACCAAGGGTGTTACAGTAAAGAAAACTGACTATAATAAAAAGAGGTGTAAAATATGTTCAAGCATCGACTGTTCAACGTAACTGAACACTGATGAAAGAAATTTACTATAGGAATAGACATTGGAGAAACAGAAAATTAAAAGAAGGAGTTGAGATGTGATAGACAAAAGAAAATAAAAATAAGCAGTGTTCTTGGAGCTTCTGGAACAGTTTCAGGACCATCCTGCCACATGCTAGCAACATTGCTTCGTGAAGAAAACTAGTTTAACATAGAAGGAAGAATGTACCAGAGAGTCAAAGATAGTCTTTCCTAAAAGACAGCTGGCACCTTACAGAGCACAGACACAGCACAGATGTTCCCCCAAGATCCCTCTTCACCACTACGTTTGGGGAGGAAGATGTTCCATCTTCAACTAATTTGAAGCAGTTGGAAACAGATATTTTCAGTGTCTCATCTTCATTCTGCCCCTTCTAAAATGGACTACAGTTTTTTCTTCTTTAGATAGTGATGTGAATTGAAATAAGGGGCTTCACCCTGAGCTACATACACATTCTTTTGATTTTGTTTTTTTATTTTTAGTTCTGTGACAGAATCCTCCTAAGTCACCAAGTTGCCTGGGCTTGTAAGGTTCCTGCCTTGGCCTCGCAGAGGGCTGGGCTTACAGGCCTGTGCCATGACACCGTACTCACTGGAACTCCTCTGAAACTTTGGGATCATCTCTCTCTCAGTATACAATTCCAGCATTTTCATTATCTATTTACTTATTATTATTATTACTTTATTTTTCTTTTCTTTTTGTGGAACTGGGGATTGAAATCGGGACTTTGCACTTGCTAGGCAGCCAGCAACACCACTGCTGAGCCACATCTCAGGCCCCTATTATAACATTTAAAGCGGAGATATTGATACACAAAGGGCCTAATTTTTTTTTTTTAATTTTTGAGACAGGGTCTCGCTTTGCAGTTCAGGCTGGCCCTGAGCTCACTATGGAGCTCAGGCAAACCTCGAACTCAGCAATCCTCCTGTCTCTGCCTCCCGAGTGCTGGGATGACAGGTGTGAGCCACCACGCCCGACACAAAGGGCCTAATTTTGTTGAAAGTGGCAAACATTGACTGGGTGACTGTTCTAGAGATGGCCAACATTGGAGCTGAGACCACTTTCAGAGTTAAAGTTAGATGAATCGATCCTATAACTGTCAAACACACATGTAATGCAAGTGATAACCCCTCATCAACCCCCATTTACCCAACCTGAATAAGTAGGAAAGATTTACCAATCTTGTTATAAGACATAAGTCTTAGTCCTCACTCTTAATTAGAACACCCCACTCCATTTTCTAAAATT